>JBCFYV010000493.1:0-108730 GCA_039000515.1 Timema cristinae | reverse complement strand
TTAAGGGGAAAAAAAGTTTTTCCCCTTTTTTATTTTTCCCGGGGGAAAAAAAAGGAAAAGGGGGAAAAATGAAGGCCAAAATTTAAAAATTTAACAATAAATTTAAAAAAATTTGGGGGGTTCCCCCCTGTTAAACCGGCGGGAAAGTGGAAGGGGGAAATTTCCAAAAAATTTCTTTTTGGGTTTAACCCCCAAAAAAATTTAAAAAAATTTTTTTAAATTTGTCCGGGGGGCTCTTTTTCCCAATAAATTTGCGGGAAAAATTCCCAAATTTTTTCCCCGGGGGGGTTTAAAAAGGGGTTTAAAAACCGAAGTTTTGGGAGAAAAACCCAAAACCCTAAGTAAGGGGGGTTTTAAAAAAAATTTTTTAAAAAATTTTCCCAAGGGGTTTTGGGGAATGGAATGGTTGGGGGAATTTAAAAAAAATTTAAAATCTTTTTTTTTTTGGGAAAAAACCGGTAGGTAAAATTTAGGGGAAAAAAAAAGGATTTAGTTTTTCCCCCAGGGTTTTTCTCCCCCCCTTTTTTTTTTTTTCCCGGTTTTGGGGGAAAAAAAATTTACCCCGGGTTAAAAGGGTTTCCCTTTTTAAGGGGTCCAAAAATTGGCCCCCCTTTTTTTCCTTTTTTTCCCAATTTTTTTAAAAAAGGGAATTTTTTAAAAGGGTTTTTTTAAAAAAATTTTAACCCAAAATTTGAAATTAAAAATTTCCGGGGAAAAAAAATTTTTGGGTAATTTTAAATAAACCCCCAAATTTTTTAAAAGGTTAAAATTTTGAAAATCTAAGGGTTTCAAGGGGGTTTTTACTTTTCCCCCCAAATTTTTAAATACAAAATTGGAAAAAAAGGGAAAAATTGGGGAGGTTTACCCAACTTAAAAAAAAAGGGAAAGTAAAAGGGTGGGGGGATTTGGGAAATTTTTTAAAAAATTTTAAATTCAAATTTGTAACAAAAAAAATTTTTTGGGGGGGAAATTTAAATAAAATTTTCCCCCGGGGGGCCAAAGGGTTTAAAAGGGGAAAAACCCTGTTTAAACTTTTCCCCAAAAAAAACCCAAAACCAATTTTGGAAAAATTTTTAAACCAAAGGGGGTTTAAAGGGGTTTTTCTTTAAATTAAAACCCCTTAAAAAAAAAAAAAATTTTTCCCCGGGGAAAAATGTACTGGTTACCCTGGGGGAAAAAAGGTAAACTTTATTTTTAAAAGGGCCCTTTTTTTTAAAAAAAAAAAATTTTAAAAAAAAATTTTTAATCCTTTTTTTTTTTTCCCTAAAAAAAGTTTTTTTTAGTTTGAAAAAAATTTTTAAAGTTTTAAAAATTTGTTTTTAAAATTTGGGGTAACCTAAAATTTTTTTAAACTTTAATTTTTGGGGGGTTTTTTTAAAAAGGGGATTTTTTTGTAATAAAATTTTTTTTTGGGTTTAAATTTTTTAAAAGGTTTATTTTGGGGAAATTTTTTTAACTGAAAAATTTTTGGGACCAAGGGTTTGGCCTTTTTAAACCCCTTTTAAAAAGGGGTTTTTTAATGGGGGGTTTTTGACCAAAAGGGGTTTTTTTAAACCCAAAGTCTTTTTTTTAAAAAATTTTCCAAAAATTTTTGAAAAACCATTTTTTTTTTTCCCGGGGAACTTTTAAAAGGGGGGGGAAAAAACCAAAAAATTTTTAAAATAATTTTTGAAAAAAAAAACCGGCCAAAACCTTCAAAACCCAGGGGGGGGAAAAATTTCCCAAAAAATTTAAAATTTTAAAAAATTTTTCCCCGGGGAAAAAATTAAAAAAGAAAAAAATTAAAAAAATTTTAAAAATTTTAAGTTTTTGGGGGCCCGAAAATCCCAAAAAAACCTAGAACCAAAATTTTGGGTTTTATTTCTGTAAAAAAAATTTTTCCCTTTTTGTAAAAAAAAATTTTTCCCGGATTTTAAACCCCCTTTTTTAAAAATTTAAATTTTTTCTTTTCAATTTTAAATTTTTTCAAATTAAACAAAAAACCCTTTTACAAAAAATAATTCCAAAAATTTTTATGTTTAAAAAAGGGGAATTTTTCTTTGGTTTGTTTTTTCGAAAAAACAAACGGACCCTTTTTTATTAAAGAAGGTTAGGGAAGCCCTTTGGGCCCTTTCCCCAAAACCCTTTTTGGGGGCGTTTTTTCCCCCCTTGATTCCCTTTTTAAAAAAAAAAACCCCCCTTTTGCCCCCAAAAAATTACCCCGCCAACCCCAAAAAAAAAAAAACAAAAAGGGGTTTTTTTGGTTTTTTGGGTTAAAAAAAAGGGAAAAAAAGGGAATTTTCTTTTAAAAAAAGGGGGGGAAAGGGTTTCAAAAAAAATTTTGGGCCCCCTTTTGTGGGGGGAAACCCAAGGGGAAAAAAGAAAAAGCCCCCCCCCTTTTTTTTTAAAGGGGAAAAAATTTTGGCCAAAAAAACCCCCCAAAATTTTTTAAAATTTAAAAAAATGTTCTTTTTTTCCCTTCCCCCCCCTGGGAACTTTTTAAAAAAGGCCCGTTTAAACCCCAAAAATTCCCCAAAAATTTAAAGAGTTTTCCTCCCCCCACAATTGTTTTTTTTTTTAAAATTTTTCGGGTTTTTAATACTAACCAAAAACATTAACGTTTTCCCCCCTAAAATTCAAACGAGCAAGGGACGAATTTAAACTGACGAAGGGGAAATACACATTTTTGGGCCCTTTAAATTTTATTTGATGGGGTTAGGAGAAAGGGTCGGCTAAAATGCTAAATACTATTCAGGACTGAGGGTTCTTTCTCCGAAATGTTCCTATTAACAATGACTGGATTTCGTTTTACCTTCAAATTGCGATGTCAAAGGGTTTTTGACGACGGGGAAACAAAAACTTAGCGTGCTTCGTTGAAAAATTTGGGTTCCCAAAAGGGGGGACCTTTTTTGAAGACTTTGGTCTTTTTAAAAAAACATTTCCCCCTCTAAATTTTAAAAACCAATCGATGAGAAGTTGGAAGCTTCAAAAGCCACTGAAAGTTTCCCCTCAAAAAATACCTTCCAAAACCAAAAAAGAAATGCCCATAAAAGTATATGAAACTGACCATGCCAAAATGTTTTATACGTTGTGCCCGGAAGTTTATGTAGGGCAAAAACAAAAGGCCATATAAAGTCGACACTGGGTCCAAACATTACCCCCCCCCCCCCCCCCAAGCACCCTTTTTTTTTTTGGGGGGTGTAAATCGATCGCCGGGTCAAAAATATAACTTTTTATAATTTTTTTCAAAAGGCACCCCTTTTTTGTCGACATTTTGATGCGGGATCACAACTAAGTGGGGAAAAGCAAAAATTCGCAAGAAAAAAAAGGAACTGCCAAAAAAAATTTTACTAATTTAAAAAAGGCCGAAACAAAAAATCCAGTTTTTTTGGACACCGAAATAACTCCCCCCCTTTTATTTTTCCATATGTCCCAAAAATAAAAATAAAAATGTTCTATTTTTCTGTCTAGTATGCACGATAAAGAAAACAAAAAAATTTAAAAACGAACTGGAAATCCAGAGTTTATTTTTGAAAAAAATTTCCCTAAAAAAGGTGGCGTTGACACGTATACAAAATGGGCGAGACATATTCCCGGGCGCTAAAAACGAACAAATCGGGGGCCCTTTTGGTTTTATTTTTTACAGCTTTTTTAAATTTTTTGCAGGGAAAAATTCTTATAAAATTATAATGGTCCTAAAAAATTTCAACAAAAAAAACCCCCCACAAAAAGTTTTAGAGACGTTTTCATAAAAACTCATAATCCCCCATCTAAAAAAGGGGGAAAAAAAATTTTCACTTTTGGGAAAAGAACACTGGAAAAAGGGTTTTGTTAAAATATGAAAATTTTGGATAATCCAAAAACCTTTCTTCATCAGGTAATCATAAAGAGGTCGTTTTTCATTCTGTTCGTTAAATAAAACAACAAAAAGAAAACATAAAATCTGAAATAAACTGAAAAAAAAAATTTTTTTGTCTCAAACACGCATTTTATGGAATTCTTTTTTGCTATACAAACAACCCTAAAAATGATTAATTCTTATTTGAAAAACTTATTGATTTGATTTTTTTGGGGGTTTTTTAAGTTTTCAGAGTTTTTTTAAATTAAAACATAAAAAAGTTTTTTTTTTCGATATTAAATTTAAGGAAAATTTAATAATTATATTTTTTTAAGAGACTGGGGTTAAAAGTCTATTTTTTCCAAATTCAATTAAAGTTCTAATATTTTTCCTTTTTTAAAATTCAATTATAGATCCCTATATAATAAATACCAAAAATGCTTAAAAAAACATATTTAAAAAAAAACAGACGAGACAACTCTCGGTCTGAGAAATTTAGCGAGTTTTGGTATCCCACCGTGCGCGATATATTTGAGACACCGTTAGTGAGTATAGTGAGACACCTTCCGCATGTATATGAACACCTTCGGGGAGAAATATGGGGAAGGCACCGTGCGCGAGAAAGTGTGAGACTCATTTGCGTAGTTAATTTTGGGGACCCCCGTGCACAGAAAGGTGAACTCAGTGCGTGAGTATATTGGGGACACCGGGCGCGAGTATTGGAGACTCATGCTTGAGTATTGTGAAAAAACCGTCGCGAGTATGGGGTGAGACTCATGCTGAGTATAGGTGAACCCATGCTTGAGTAATGTGAGACCCCGTGCGCGAGTATTTTTGGGGAACCCACCTTGCGCGAGTTTTTGTGGTGATGCCGTACACAGAATTTTGGATGCCTTTGGCCCGGAGTATAAAAAGGGTTTTAAAATGTGGGGTGAAGTAAAAAAAAGAAATTTGGTTTTAAATTTGGGTAATAATTAGGTTTCGAAGGGTGAATAAAAAAAACAGCTAAGAAAAAATCGTGGGCAAATAATTTGGGATTTTTTAAATTTTCCGGAAAATTTTCCAAAAGCTGTTTTAAATTTTTTAATAGTAAAATATTTTTTAAAATAAAATTTTTATTTGAGTCCCAAAATTGGATGGTCTTAAATTTAAACACAAAAAAGGTAAAAATCTTTAAAAGTATTTTTTAAATTGAATTAGATAAAAAAAAATTTAAACCAAACATTATTTGTAAGCTTTAAATAACGGGAGTGGGTTTCCAAAGCTTTGAAAAATTTTTTTTCACTTTCACTGAAAGGCCTTGCTTTTATTTTTGCATACATAAGTCAAAAAAAAGTTTTTAAAATTTAAAAATAAAAAAGGGGGAATTTATGTTTTATTGAACTAACCTACTCTTTACAAATAGCTTCATAATGTTTTGACTGGTAGGTTTTTACTACCCCTGATTTAGCACTTTAGACCAGTCCTTTTTTAAGGCATTTTAAACCTTAAAAATTTATAATTTTTTTTTACTGGGCCCTTTAATCCCTAGTCACAAAGGGGAATATAGAACCAAAAAATTCAGTACTAAACAATCAAAACTAAAAAACAAAGTTATTTTGGGTTTTTTTATTCAGTTTTTGTTTTTTTTAAAAGCCAAAATTACTCGTATTCATTAAACATCCTAATGAAAGGGCTGGTTCTTCACTAACTTTTTTACATACATTTGGGAAAGGAGATCTATTACAGGATATGAATTTTTGGGGTTCCCGCCCGAACACTTTAAATTTTAGATGCACTCATCCTAATGAAACATAAGAGTAAAAAAAAAACCTTTTACTAAAAATTTTTGGGAATAAAACACTTTTCGGGCCCAAAACATAACATCAGTTGCTACAAAATTACAGATGACTTTTCACCCCCAACATACCTTTTGGTCAGACTTATCTTCCAGAACAACCTATTAACTTTTTTTTTAAAAAAGATTAAGTTTTTTTCATTTTAATTTATTGTTTTTATTATTTTAAAAAAAATTTTAGCCCCTTAATTTTTAAATTGAATAGACTCCAAAAGTAGTGTTTTTTTTCCCTCTGTTCCTGGAAATACTTTCAAAAACTTTTTTAAATAAAGAAATTCCCCTTTTTGTGTTCCCAAAATTTTTATGTTACTAATAAAATAGGTTGTTACCAATTTTTATATCATTACAACCAAATAAAAAAATAATAGCTTCTTTTAATTTCATATTTCCAACCTTTTAAAATTAATGTCCCCGACCTCACAGTTTGGTCAGCTAAAAAAAAAATTTTTGCTGTTTTTGATTCTTTTTAGTGGTATTAAATGAATTTTTTCTTGTTTGATTATAAAAGAACCCCCAAGTTATTTTATTTGGGAAAACTGTGTTTATTTTAAATTTTTGTGAATCATTTAGAACTCCCTGGTTCACCTGGAAAACCCTGGGACAATGTCAATCAAGAAGGAAAGGAAACTATTGAAGAGACCGGGAAACTGATAAAAACTGGACGGGGGCCCCTACAAACTCACAATCCATCGTGTCCCAAGCTAGGTGGTAGCTCCCCCCTTTTTTTTAAAATACCATCTTGTTACAATGGGAGGGAGTTTCGGCTGGGGCCCTGCCAAGAGTCCCCCAAATATTTAGCTCGACATGATTTGCTACCCGGGGCCTAACGGGTTAAACTGGTGCGCCCACTACCTTTTTGGGGAGTACCCTCGTTAAAAACAGGTAGGCTAGTTAGTTTTAAAAAACCAAAAGGTTCATATTTACAGAGAGTTTCCAAAACACAAAAACCCAGTTTTGTAAAAAGTTTATTTATTTTTTAATAAAATTTTTTTTGGGATTAAAAAGGGGGTGGGCCTACTATTTATTTTTTAATAAACAAAATTTTAAATACAAAACAAAAAAAATATGAAATTTTTGTATGATAAAAACCCAAAAAAATTAGCAATTGTTTAAAAAATTTAATTCCCCTAATTTTTATAAATATTTTTAACTTCAAAAAAACGATTTTAAATTCCCTTTTTCTAATGAACGTGTCAAGATTTGGGGTTGGATGAAGTTTTTACAACATATAGCAAAACACTTGTCGATAATTTGGGCCGGGCCTTTAAAATTTTGATTTTTAACGTAGGGAACATGTGGGGAATTTCTCATGGGGAAATTTTTGGTTTTAAAAGAGTATTTTTTTTAAAAAATTTCTAATGGCAATAAAAATCAAACTTGCATCTGTTTACCACTTTTCCCTTTAGTTTTTAAATTGCATTTTAAAAAACCCGCTTTTTTTAAAAAATGTTATTTTAGGGGTTTAAAAATTAAATGCAATTTGAAAAATTATGTGCAATGACCCCCAAATTTTTATTTTTCTAAAAAAAGGGACTTGTTAAAACATCCAAAAAAAAAATTTACCCGAAAGAAATACGAGGGAAAAAATTTTAATAAATTATTTTGGGAAATTCTTTAAATATTATCAAAGAGCAACTGAAAATCACATGAATTTAAAAATGACTTTGAAACCCTTTTTTTAGAAAGGGGTTTTTAAAATTTAAATAAAATTTTCTTCCTATTTAAACTAAATTTGGGCTAGGGAAATTCTTTTTTCATACTACCTTTATTTTTTGTAGTTTTTCCGAAACACAAGCCAATTCCTGAAAATTAAAAAAATCAGCGCTTAAAGTCCAGTCGGGCCTTTTAAACACCACCTGCATCACCAAAATCACTTTTTTTCCCCCCCCCAAACCCTTTTAAAATTTACTAATATTTTAAAAGGTTCCCAAACAATCAAAACAAATAATATTTCCATATTTATTTTTTAAAAAAAAATTATTAACTTTTATTTTCTTTTTAAAAAGTGAATCAATTTTTTTTGATGACCTAGAAAGTTTGAATTTAAGTGGCCCTGATAGATGAACTTAGGTTTTGCAGCAAAGTTAGAACAAAAGGTTTTGGAAAAACTTTGATTTCCTTTTTTTTATTTAATCTTTTTATATTTTTACTAAGGTCTGCAAGTATTTTAATTTAGAAAATCGAAAATTAAATTTACAATTTATATTTTTTTTTTTGTCTAGCCTTAATAGTTTTGATTTTTTAAAATAAACCGATTGTGGAAAAATGATTAAAAATTTTTCCCCAAATTCCTTTCAGGGGTTTAAAAATTGTCACCCCAAAGGGTCCAAAATTTAGCTCCTTTTTTGCACCAAAAGGCTGAAGAATTTTAGAGTTCCCACAAACCAAAAAACCCAAAAAATTTTTTTTTTAAAATTTATATAAAAATTTGGGTACTTTTTTTTGGGGTAAAAACTTTTTCCCTTTTTTGTCATAATAATTTAAAATTAATATGGGCTAAAATTTTTTATGAAATACCCCTCTCTTTCACGAACCTTATTATAAAATAAATAATTAAAGAGTTTTTATAAATTAAAATAAATGCATAAAAGATGAAAACCATAAATTTTTATTAAAAAAAATTTTTTTTTTAATAAACAGGCCCCTTCAAAAATTTTCTGGTAAATTTTTAAAAGGGAAGGGGGAAATTCAATAATTAAAAGGTAATTATTTTATTTTGAAAAAGGAACAACTTTTTTGGGGTTTGAAAAAAGTTTTCTTTTATATTGTATTTTTATTTCCCAACAATATTTCATACAATAAAATTCACTAAATGTTTTTAAAAAATCATCTAACATGATCAACAATAAACCCCCTTGGGGGCTTAGTTTGCTAACGCGCTATTTTTTTGTTTTGACTAGACCGCCAAGGAGGGGAGTTTGGGGGTTCAAATCTGGGTCGGGGTGAACTGGGATAAAATTTTTAAATGGTTTTTCCACTCTCTTTCCAAAAACAAATGTGGTTCCCCTTCCCCCAAAATTCAACATTTCCTTTTCCTAACACTTTAAATGTGAAAACCCAAAAATTTAGGCATAAAAACCTAAGGGGTAGTAAGACGGGGTGTTAAAAAAACATATCAAACATTTTTAAATATAACAAAGGGTATTTTGGGTGTCAATACCCTTGTTACAATCCCTTAAATTTTTGGGGTGGGAAAATTCAGGTTTACAGCTCCAATCCCAGAAAAAGAAAATTTAAATTTTTTAAAATTTAAAAAATTATTTAATAGCCTACGGCAAGGATCACAATCATCATTTTTATAATACACACAGATATGTTCTTTTCTAACGATCAGTGTCAAGCACTTGTTTTTATGTTTGTCACGTTTGGGCACGAAGGGGTATTATGGCACGCCCCTAAAATCCTGTATGTATGCATAAAAACTAGCCATGGGTATAAAACAGAAAAAACCCAATAAAAAAAGAAACTGAAAAGGTTTTGGGGGTCACTTCTAGCACCGAATTGAAACATAACATGGCCCGATAAACATTTTTACAACTAATTTCTGGGAAATTTTGCTACAAATATTTGTGTGTTTTTTTAAGAATTTAGATTGAATTTACATTAAAAATACACCCAACATATTAAAAAAGGGGTTTAAAAAATTTCTCTCTCCTGGGGAAACGGAATATTTTTTCCCTCTCCCTGGGTTGGACTAAAAATTTTATCAAAAAGAAGTTTTAAACCCCTGCTATTTCCCCCCATGCCCCCTCTTTTAAAAAAGGGGTCTGTAAGGCCAAGGTGGGGGCAGTGTTAACCGCTATTTTTCCCCCCAGGGCCCCAAACCTCATTAGGGGGCCCGAAAAAAAAGGGCCAAAAAGAGCAGGGGTTAACCTGCTATTTCCCCCCCATGCTCCACCTCTTTAAAGGGGGTCTGTAAGTAAGAAAGCAGTGTTAACCTGATTTTTTTCCCCCATTCTCCCCCTCTTTAAAAGGTCTGAAATCCAAGTTTACTTTTAAAACCGTTTTTTTCCCCCCTTTCCCTCCATTTTCATTAGGGGTCGGTAAGGGCCAAGAGAAAAATTTTTAAAACCTGCTATTTTCCCCCATGCTCCCCCTAATTAGGGGCCTAAAAGGGCCCCAAAGGGGCATTTTAACCGCTATTTTCCCCCTCCCACCTCTTGAGATCTGAAAGGGCCCAAAGATGAGGAGTTTTAACCTGCTTTTTCCCCCAATTCTCCACCATTAGAGGTCTGTAAGTCCAAATGACAGGGTTTAACCTGCATTCCCCCTTTCTCCATCTCATTAGGGGTCTGAAAGGGGCCAAGATGAGCAATTTAACCTCAAGTTTCCCCCTTTCCTCCACCAAATTTTAAGGCGGGAAAAGGCCAAGAGGGGGAGTTTTAAAACCTGCTAGTTCCCCCATCTCCACCTCTTTAAGGGCCCTGTATGGCCAAGATGAGCATTTTTAAACCCCTATTTTCCACCCACGTTTCCCGCCTCTTTAGGGGTTTGTAAGGGCCAAGTTTGAGAAATGTTAACCGGCTTTTTCCCCACATGCTCCACCCTTTAAAGGGGTCAAAAAGGGGCCAAGAAGAGCAGATTTAAAACCCTGCATTTCCCCCTTGCGCCCCCAATCGTTAGTTTTTCTTTAACCCCCGGGATGGGGCAAGTTAAACGTTTAGTCCCCCTTTCCCCACCTCTTTAAGGGGTCTGAAAGGCCAAGAAAACCCTGGTTAACCTGCTTTTTCCCCCCCTTGCCCCCAAACATCATTAGGGGTTTGTAAGTCCAAGATAAAGAAAGGTTAACTATATTTTCCCCCATTTCCACTCTTTAAAGTCTGAAAGGGCCAAAGATGAGAGTTTAAAACCTGCTAGCCCCCCACATTTCCACCCGTTAGGGGTCGAAAGGGCCAAAGATGAGGGGGTTAAACTGTTTAGTTCCCCCATGCTCCCCCTCTTTAAAAGATCGAAAGGCCAAGATAAAGGATTTTTAACCTGCTATTTCCCCCTCTTCCTCCACCCGTTAGGGGTTTTGTAATCCCCAAAAAAAGCTGTGTTAACCTCTTTTTCCCCCCCTTGCCCACATCTTTAAAGGGGTCGAAAGGGCCCCAATAGAGGCAGTTTTAAACCCCTGCTGGGGTTCCCAAAAACATCTCCCGCATTAAAAGGGGGTCGAAAGGGAAAAGATTAGCAGTGTTAACCGCTAGTTCCCCCCCCATACCCCATCTCATTGGGGTCTGTAAGGCAAAGATTAGCAGTGTTAACCTCTATTTTCCCCATGTTCCATCTCTTTTAAAAGGGGCCCCGGTAAGGCCAAGATGAGCAGTTTTTAACCTGCTAGCCCCTCATCTCCATCTCATTAGGGTCTGTAACCCCAAAAAGGAGCATTTTTTTAAAAACTGCTATTCCACCATCCCACCCATTAGGTCTGTAAGGCCAAGTTTAACCAGTGTTAACCTGCTATTTCCCCCCATGCTCCACCTCCATGGGGGTATGTAAGGCAAAGATGAGCAGTGTTAACCTCTATTTCCCCCCCCATGCTCCACTAAATAGGGGTCTGTAAGCCCAAAAGATAAACCATGTTAAACTATATTTCCCCCCTTTTCCTCCATCTCTTTGGGGGGGTTATGAAAAAGGCAAAGATTAGCATGTCAACCTGCTAGTTCCCTCCATCCCAACCTCTTTAAGGCCCTTGGAACCAAAGATGACAGTTTTTATCCTGCTTTTTCCACCATGCTCCACCCCTTTTAAAAAGGCCCGGGAAAGGCCCAAGAGGGAGGGTATGGGAAGGGGTTTTAGATAAAAGATGTCCACATTTGGTACGGTAAATTTTGATACAAAAAATTTGTTTCTAAGGGGACGGGAGCCGGGCTAAAATTTCACTTTACCGATGTTTTGTTTGGGCCCACCACAAGGTTTCTAAAAAGGGTTTCCAACTGTAAATTTTTGGGGATGAATAAGGCATTTAACCCCAGACTCTCAAAAAATTTTGTTAAGTCCATGGGGTTTGAAGCCCAGACTCTCAGATGTGTTAAGTCCATGCGGTGAACCCCAACTCTCAATAGTTTTTAAGATCCATTTTGGTGAAGACCAGACCTCAGAGGGTGTTAATCCCTGGGGTTTGAACCCCAAGTTTTCTCAATGGTGTTAACCCCCTTTGGGGTAAACCCAACCTCAGATAGGGGTTAAGTCCATGTGGTAAACCCCAAATCTCAGAGGGCATTAAAATTATTAAAGGGCGAAGCATCGGCAAAAAATTTTCTCCATGGGGGTTTCTAACGGGCAGTTTAAATTTTATCACGGGAAAAAAAGGGTTTGACGAAGATAAATGAAAATTTTCACATCCAAGCAAAAAAATGACAGTTTATTTTTGTAACAAAACCAATAGCCCTTACCCTTTTTTATAATTTTTTCCCCCCCTCCTTAAAAAAATAACTTTGCTTTTTATTTTTAAGGATTTGGCAATCAAAAAAAGGGGTTTTCCTTTTACCCGGGATAAACTTGATACATTACTTTTGGGTAAATAGAAAAGATGATAGAAAGCCTTTAAAAAAGGGAGTCAGGAAAATTTTCACATGGGAATTTAAAAACTTTGTTTTAAAATTTTTTATATAGAGGCTAAAAAATTTAAAACCCCTTTTTTAGTTTTTAGTCACTGCTACTATAAAGAAAGAAAATCTTAACTAAAGACCTATTTAAAGGGAAATTTTAAACAACGGGTTTTTTTGGGCAAAACTGTCAAAACAAACCCCGTTTTGTGAAAAGATTATGTATCTAATTTTAACAATAATGTGTTGGGGATAAAGGGTTTTTTTTATAGGAATTTTCACCCAAATTCGTGGGGAAAGTTGAGGGGAAAACCCTTTTTAGGAAAAAACCCACTCTTTGGGGCCCAACCATATTAAACCCCTCAACTCCCAGAAATTTGGGGTGGGCCAGTCTACGCGGTGTGATGCCTTAGCCCATGGGGCCAAATCGGGTTAAGCAACTACACTAGTTTACTCCTAGGCCCTCCCCAAATAGTTAAATTACTCCCCCACTCCCGCTTGTGAAAGCTTATGCACGCTACAGTAGAGATTTGTTAAAATTTTTTTAAATTTACTGAACTTTATTTATTTTAAAAGGTTTTTGGGGAAAATATTAAGAACGCGGGAAAAAAATTAACAAAATTTTTAATTCAACCTAAAAAATAGCTCTCTCTCTCCCCCTCTCACTCCCTCTTTTAAAAATAACTCACACAAGGATACCTAAAATTTAAAAAACCGAACATCGAAAAAAAATGTAGTGGGGCCTAGTACACCCGAAACAGCTACGGGAAAACATCCCCCCGGAAGCCCCATATTAAAATATAGTATTAAATATTTTAAAGGGCTAAATAATGATGAAAATTTTTAAAAACTTTTTAAATTTTCCTTTCCAACCAAAGTTTAAAAAAAAACCCTGCAAAAAGGGAAATTTACGGGGCTGGTTTTATCTAAATTTCGGTTTTCCCATTCACAAAAAAAATTAAATCTCAATTTTATAAAATAAATTACTCAAAAATTTTATTGTATAAGATGCCCTATTTCAAAGGATCATGGATTAAACAATGTTTTGGGGATTTGGGTTTACATCGGATTTAGTTTTTTTTGGGTCTTAATTTGTAAAAAAAAAAATAATTTAAAATAAATTTTATTTGGGCCTAAAATTTATCAGGGGATTTGCCTTTTCCCTTTTGGGGGGAGTATAAATACGAAAGAGTTCCAAACCCCCTTTTTATATAATGTGGGTTGTATTATTCAATATGTTTAATAGCCTAAACATCTTCCTGATAAACTAGTAAATTTTGCAAACTTTTTTTTGATAATCTTTTATTTTTTTAATTCATTGTCATAAAATTTTGGGGGAAGAGTTACCGAATAGTTCCCATTCGGAAAAAAACCGGGCCTGGTCAGGGTGGGGGTATGGCCCTCTGCTCCCCAAAAACCCCGGGGGGTAGTTGGCTTGCAAAACCCGCACTATCACAGTTTCCCAGTTAAACCTTCTGGGGGGGAAAATTTTTAAAACCCCTTTCCCAAATTTTTTAAGCCCAAACCCAAAATTGTTTTTTTTAAAAAGACGATAGGGGCAAAACCCCGTTGCTGGTCAACATGGTACCCAACGGGTCCCCCCTAACAACATAAAATTTTGGAGAACAAATTTTATTAGCCTATTTTACAAAAAAATTTAAAGGAAAAATTTTTAAAGTAGGCTCTAAGCTGTTTTTTTTAAATGGGCCCCTAGGTAAGAAAATTTTGGCAAAATTTGTATATATATATATATATATATAAAATAAATTAAATATAAATATATAAAATATATAAATATTTTATATATTTATTTATTTTTAACAAAAATAACCAATAAAAATCCCAAACCCAAAAAACCCCAATTTAAGCTACTGTAGGTTACAAAAAAAAAAATTAGCCTAAGTGCTTAAATTTTACATAATAAAAAAACAAGGGAAAATTAAAAAAGGGTTGGGCAGAAAATTAATACATTGCCTAATATAAAATAAACTTATACACCGATACAAAATTTAAATTTCTTAATTTTTATTTAAAAAAAACAAACATGAACACTTATTAAGTAACCCAACCCCAACAATTTAAATTAGTTTTTTCCTTCTCAAAAAAAAACCAGTAATAAAAACCAAATGTTTTTTTTAATTTTAGTAAAAATAAAAAAATACCTAACCTTTTAAATAAAAGTATAAAAAAAAATTTTGGGGGTATTAACTTACCTGTAAGCCCACCGTGGTAAAAAAACGAAGGTATCAAAAAATTTCCCTGTAAAGAAGCAAGGGAAAGACCTCGTTGGTTTTTCTGGATTGTTTTTTCCCAAAACGTGGGGAAAGATATGTGCCAAAAAAACTTCCTTAGTAAATAGAAATCCTTACAAATTTTTCATCAAATAAAACTAAAAGGTACCTGGAAAAACCCCCTAACAGCCTTCGTTGAATCAAAAGCAATTTGATTGGTATCTTTTTTCAAATTTTTTCGCGGCAATTAGGGACAAATCCACTTAAAGATAGTAAAGGAGCCCATTTTTTTCTAACAACAAAAAATCAATAACAAATTGTGACATCTCAAAATGCCATGCGCCCGTCCCCGGAGAAGCTTTAAATTTTGGTGTGTATAATTTAAAAGGAGAAAAACGCAAAGGGCGGGCCGAGCCCTTTGTACTTGAAGTTTCTCTAGCGCGCGCTCATCCAAAGGCGACAAACCCAACGGGCCCTTTTGGGCCTTTTTTTCCAAACTCTTTTCACAAACAGGCCTTAACAAAAAATTTAGCTAGAAATAAGTTTGTTTATTTACTTAACTTCCACTAAAAACGCCCGGGAAAAAATTCACTTTTAATTTAATCTGTTTCCCTTAACTTTTAAATAAATTGCTCTTTTGAAAAAATTCTTTTCCCAATCATTTCATAACTGGGGGATGCTGCCTAAAAATAATATAAAATCCCCTTTTGGGGCTTCGAAAGAAAGGGAAAAATTTTTTTTTTCAAAAAAAAAATTTTAAATGTAAATAGTAACAACGCCAGCCGCATGCGGGAAAGGGTTAAACTTTGTTAAGAAGTAGTGAAAATGCAGGGGCTGGCAAGTTCTTGCAATCAGTGCAAAAAAACCCCCCCCCCCCCTCGCCTAGGGCACATGCAGAAACTTTTTTATAAATATAATATTTTTTGCAAGTTTTGTGGGGGGCCTATTTTGAAAAGCTCAACCTTTCCCTTTCCAGACCTGGGCTTTGCTTTTTTGGTGATTGCCCCTATTTTAAATGGAAACAAAAGGGCTCAGTAGTAACATGAAGCACTAACCAAAATGCTGTTTCATCTGAAAAATTATTTTTCCCTATCGGGACTGATCTTGGGGACACAAACCATGCATCGGGTTTTTTTATGGGCCTCCCTTTAAAAAAAAATACTTGGTGAGCTCAACAAAAACAGCCCAAGCGGGGAACAAAATTCACACAATGCACAAATTCCTTAACGATTTGTGCCCCTTTTTTTTTATTTGGGGGTTAGAGTAAAAAAGGGGCCCCTTACGCCAAGGTAATGTTAAAAAATAAAAAAAAATAATTTCCTGCTTCACAGTATACTCAAACCAAAAAAATTAGCAAAAAAAAGATAACAAACAAAAAAAGCAAATTTTTTTTAGATAACCATAAATAAATTGTTTGGTTTTTGATTTATATCTTCCGAAATAAAAAATGCCCCTGTGAAAAATTAAACCCTGCCCTGCCAAACAGGGGTTTTTGGAAAACGCGTTATACATGGTTGTTTTTTTAAATATGACAAAATGTTTTTTCTATCAAAAACAAAATAACAAAAGTCAAAAAAAACTTATTTTTAAAAGGTTGGTTTTAACCCCAATCTTAAAACATAAAAAAATACAGAAATTAGAAGGATAAAACCAAATTTATATTTAATTAAAAAAAACCCTTGCCCACCAAATTTGAAAAATTAAATTTTTAACACCTTTTTACATCAAAATCACTAATTCATAATCTGTACAAAAACCTTTCGACCCTGCTTTGGTTTTAAAACCCCCAAAAAAACATCACATTTTAAAACATAATTTTTTTATTCTACCCAAATGGTCCAGTCTACCTTTAAAATTTTAAAATTTGTTCCAAAAAAATTAAATCTTTTTTAAAATCTTTATATTCCAAATTTATAGAAAAATTTTAAAAATTACTTTTAAAAAAAATTATTTTCAAAAAAAGCAATGGTGATTTTTAAAAAAAAACTGCCAGCCCCTTTCCCAAATCAAAAAATAGCCAACAATAAAAATAGTCAAAAAAAACAAGTGCTTAAATCTAGTGGGTACCCTTAAAATCAGCCCGATAGGGGTTGGGAATTTGTAATGTAAATAATAATTTTTGCTATTCAACAAAAAGCACTGAATTTTTTAGAATTTCGGTTTGAACATTTACTTTTAGGATAAATCTTTTGTTTTTTTGTTTAAAATCATACTTTAAAAAGAAATGCCAAGGGGTAAACAAATAGGGAAATTTAAAAATTTATGTGTGTATTTTACTAAAAACCCTCAAAATTACCTTAAACCCCCCACAAACCCCTTTTTAAGTTTACATTTAAAAATTTCTTTAGCCCTTTAGAAACTAAGTAAGATAGAAAATTTTAATCGGAAAAAACAAATTGGGGGAAAGGGGGTCTTTTCCGTATAGTAACTTCTTAAGGGAATCTAGTAAATATTGTCAAAAAAAAAAAGTGGTTTAAAAAAAAATCTTATCAAGTGAATTTATTTTTTTTGAAGGAATTTAAAACAAAAATTTTCCGTTTTAACCCACTGATTCACATTTTCTGTCTGTCGTTTGGGGTAAAATGTCTCACGAAAACATTATTTTTATTTAAAATTTATACTTTGTACAGTTATTCTTTGTACCCTTTTTTTTAAAAATTTAAATTTTTTTGGGAAAAAGAAATTGAAAAAAGGGGTGATTGTATAAAAAACGGCTTTTTTGCCCTTATTTTTTACAAGTATTTACCTTTTTGGGCAATTTTTTTTACACCTTTCCCCGAATGAAAACTTGTTTATAAATAAAAAAACTACTTAAATAACAATAACAAAAAAATAATTTTTTTAAAATTTTTTGGGGTGGGGGTGGTGGGAAACAAAACTGAGGGGGACACTTTTCCAAGGGAATCCCTTCTAATGTTTCAATGTTCTTGTATTACTGGATTCATAACCGACATCTTTCCCCGTATTTATGTTTTTTCAAATTAAACCTGTATTTTTTATAGTTTCCTGATGTTAAATTTAACTAGAATCCCCAATTATCCGCCTTTTTTTCTACTCTTTTCTTTCATACGGGGCCCAAAACTAAAAAATTTTGCTAAATTTTTTTTTTCTGAACTCCCACTACAAAATCCGAAATAATTTAATTTAAAAAAATAAAAATAATAATAATAAAAAATAAAATAAAAATAATAATAATATGGGTTTATTTAAAATTTTTTTTTGAGTAGATTTAAAAACAAATTTTACCGTACTTTTAGGGGGAATTAAAAAAACCCTTTTGAAAAAAATAAAAATATATATAATAAAATATTTCTTTCGGTATTTTGTTTGATTAAATTTCCATTTTTTACTAATAAATGATTTAATAACTAATTTTTTTTAACAAGGATATATATTTTTGAATATGAAAACATGCATTATCCATGTCTAAAAAATAAAATATGTTAAGTTAAACACAACATAAAGCCTACCACCTGAAAAAAAGGACTCATTGGGAGTTAAGTTTGCATTCCATACCCATAAAATTTTTTTTACTCAAACCCAAATTAATATATACAAATTTTCAAATTTCCCCCTCCTCCGGGGGCAATAACTTCTTTGGGGCCATTGGGTGCATAAAATATAGGTTTAAAAAAGTAAGTATGTTTGTTAAAAACAACTAAGGGGGGAAATGTGTTTTTAAACCTTTGGGATAGCCATGAGCTACGGGCTTTGTTTTTGCACGAGGCCTTTAAAGACCCAATGTTCCACTTTTCCCCCGTTGGAGGGGGATGTCGTAGGGCTGTAGGCAGGAAAAAAACAAACTTTGGCCCGTAAACTCGATGGATCAAACTCATAACTTTCCCCCGTATTGAGCCTTCAGCAACCGAATTAAACCAACCCACTGAAGTCAAACTACCTCATCTTTTCCATTCCGAGGGCTTTTTGCTTGCGGCCCAACCCGATGGCCAAAAAACAAAAATGACCGCCCTACCCACGATTTTCTTTAAACCCCTTTTAAAAATTGGGCGCGTTACATTGACCATCGAGTTTTACCACGGCGATATAGTTGAACTCTGGACGGAGCTCAAGACCTTTTTTTACTTCGTTTCCAAATATATGGGGGCTTTAAATATTTATGAGGGGAACTTTTGTCTTTTCTGTTGAATTTTAAAGCCAGAATCAGAAAATTTTGGGAGCCCTTTTGGGACTTTTTTATCCGACCCAAACACCCAAAACGAAACCCCTTTTGCTTTTTTATATAGCGTTTCCTGAGTCAGGTTCCTTTTTTCGGGGTTTGGGTTTAGCCAAACATTATTACATTGATGTATCATTGGTTTTTTTGTGTTTGGGGCTGCTGGGGGGAAAATTTTAAACAAACCGCGCCAAACTTTTTAACCCCCGTTTTTCATATTTTTTCTTTATCGGAAAATTAAAATTAACTTCTTTAAAATACCTTTTTAATACCCAAAAAGTACTTTTTTAAAATAAAGGGAAATAATTGTCCCTGGTAACATTATTATAATAATTAAATAGTCAAACCAAACAATGTTCAATGGGGGCCATTCAACTACATAACTTTCCCGGCTTTTTGACATCTGGAGAGAGGGGGGGGGGGAACAAAAATTATAATTTTCACCACTAATAACCCAAACCAGGGCCCAAACTAACAACATTCTTAAAATCAGTTTTCATATTCATATAAAATTTTTATTAGCACCGCTCCTTTCAACCCCTTCGGGGTTTTAAAGCCCCTTTCGCTAATGTATAATGGGAGGGGATTTGAATGAAATAAGGGCTTACAGTTTAACGTTGGGAATTTCCCAACCAAAGGCGGAAGGCCCGGGGATTTCCCCCCATACACAAATTCTTGTCAGAGGGGAAGGAAGGTTTTGGGAAAAAAAAAATCTCTGGGCCCGGGTAGAAAAATTGAACCGCGGCCCCCCCAAAAACCGAAGTCTGACCCCCTTACCCCTAGAAACCCCCCAGGCACCTTTAAAATATTTTTTTAGATGAACAATTTAAAAACAATTTTTAAAAACATTTTTTTCCCCCAAATTTAAAAAATTTAATTTTTTTCTTTGATTTTTAAAAATTTTAAAAAACCTATCCAAACTGGGAAAAGAAAGGGTAATTTTGTATTAAAAAAAATAAATTTGGGAAATATAAACATGTATCCACGACAACACAAAAAATTTTTTTTAAAAAAAAAAATTAAATGCCCTACAAAATAATTTATATGAAGAAGAAGGAGAACTTATTTTTAAAATTCCCTTTGACTTACAAAACACTTTCTTTTTTAGTTCATTAACTACAATAAGCTTGTTTTATAAATTATGAATGCTTTCCCTTTTTAATATATCTTTATGTTTTTTACACACCCACATATTTAAAATTAGGCCTTTTTCTAAAATGTTCCTCAAGTAGTTTTAAAAGGGGAGTAACAAAATAAATTATCTTTCCACCTCACAAGACGAGCTTGGAAAAACCACAGTATACCCCCAAACCCCCAACATTACCCCTCATTGCTCTCACTTCATGAAAATAGCCCTCCCAAAAAGAAGTTAGGGGGATCTTTAAAAACCAAATAGGTTATTTAAAAGGAAAAAAAATTTTTTTTTCGATTTCAAACTTTTTGGTTAATTTCCCGGATATATTTTTTGCCGGGGTTTAATTTTTCCTTTTAAAAGACTCATTTACAACTTTTTTTCGTGTGATAAAACTTTTTGATCAAAAACTTAAAAACCTCGACTTTAAAAAAGCCCGTGTCTATAATGGAAAATACTCGTGTGAAGGTAAATCCTCGACGGGAATAGAATGAACGTTGTAGCAGGAAACTTGTAACACATTTTGGGGGTTTCTTCTTCGGCAAAGAAAGATTTCCATATTGTTGTAACAATATTTTTTTAGCTTTTCCCCCAAAATTTAAAAAAAAATCATCATTTTCTCAATCTCTGTAAAAATTAAGATTAAATATTTCTATGGGCCCCGTAAATGTTCAATACTCATTTTACTTCATTGAAAGGAAATTTTCAAAATTTCAAAATTTCAAAATTTTTTATTATTTTTTCCCTTTCCATAGGGGAACCTAAAAATATTTTATCTTTACTAAAACACTTCAATTTGCCCACTTTTTTGAAATTTAAAAGGGTTTTTCTTTTTAAAAATACTGCCTCAAGTTTTCTAAAAACTGGAATAGATTTCCAGAAACCCCAACCCCAAAAAACCTCTGTATATCCACCTTCGGGCAAAGGGCTTGAAATTTTAAAAGTAAAGGGGCCTTTTAAAGCAGCTCATGGGTAAAAAAAAAAAACTTTTTCTTTTTTAACTTTTTCCCCCAAATGTTTTTTTTGAAAAAAAAACTCCCGGAAAAATTTTCCATTACAACGAATAGCTCACAATAATTGATGATCCCAAGCATACCTTTTTTGACCAAGTTAAATGCAGCAAAACCCCCAAAAGTGAACACCACACTAAAAATTGCCTCCTTTAAATTTTAAAAGACTGTACTCCTTTGTTGATCTCATTCCCTAAATTTTGGAAACACCATCTAGGGGTTTTCCTGCGCCAAATTTTAAAGAGGGATTTGAAAATATGGTAATTTTAAACAAAAAGAATGGCTTTCAAAACGAACCCCAGTTGTTTTAAAAATTACTTTACAGTCCCCCAAACAAAATTTTTATGAGGGTCTAAGTTTTTATCAACCCTCGTACACAAAAACTAACTGTTAAGTCCCGTATATCACTAACATTTCCCCATTATTTCCCAAAAAAAACATTTTGGAAAATTTTTCCAAAATGTTTTATACCCCCCTCCAAACCTTATTCAAACAATTTTTCAAGGGTAAAACATCCCCAGAACGTATTGAAAAAAAATGAGAAAAAATTTCCACTTTCCTCGTTGATTTCCTCTTAAAACTAACCCTTTCGGCTAAATAAAAATTTTTTGAAGGGGAAAACTTTGGGGTACAATTCCCTAAAATTCTACCCTTCAGAAAATAAAGGGAAAAATTTAACCGGCATTAATCGGGAAATTTTAACTGCTAAAAACTTAAAACTTCTTTTAAATTACTAAACTGACTTTTTATGTTATGAAACTTGTCCCCAAAGCCTTTTTTTTTTTTTTTTTTTTTTTTTTTTTCCATTTTTTTTTTTTGGAAATTTTTTTTTTAACCAAAATTTTTAAACCCCTTTAAAACCCAAATTATGATTTTTCCCTTTTTTTCAAATAAAAAAAAAAAACCACCTCATTGTTTTTTAAGCCCTCATATTTAACCAAATTAACTCCCTTTTGGGGGAAAAAAATTTATTTTGGGGAAACCCAAAATTTGCATTAAAGTTAGAAGAAAAGTCCAACAATTTTGAAAATAAAAATTGGGGAAAAAATTTAAAAACAAATTTAAAAAAAGTTAATTTCCCTATTTGTAATATTAAAAGAAAAAATTAAGTAAATAATAAGGTTTAAAGTAAATAATATTTTTTTTTTGGTCGTTATATTAATTTAAAGTAAAAAAAAAAACCCATCTCAAAAATGACAAAAATGGTGGCAATTATAGTTTTTAAGGGGTAAAAAAAAAGGGCCTTCTTGTTTTTTTTTGTATATGTTGGTTTTTTCAATAAGTCACAAGACTTTAAAAAAATTGAAAAAAAAAAATTATTTTGGGTTTAAGTTCTGGGTTTCCGGGAAAGTTGAAAAATGGAGAAGTGGTGTTGGTGTTTTTAGAGAATAAGGGAAAGGGGTTAAGGGCCAAAAAAAAAATGCTGCACAAAAAAGGGGTGACTTACTTAAAATTTTGGGGGCCAAGATGGAATGGGCATCCTAATTTTCATAAAAGTTTAACTCCCCGTAATTTTAAAAAAAAACAAATTTTTAAAGGGGTATTCATCCCTCAAAAAAAAAATTTAGGGTTTTAAGTAGTAATATTAAGCGTAATATTTATAACAATTTAAATTTGTTTAAAGTTGAAATAAATGTTTTCCCTTCCAAAAAACTTGAAAAAATATAACCCCTCCCCTTTTCCCCCAAATAAAAATAATGTGCCCCCCCCAATTTGGGAAACCCCGCCCCAAAACGTGTATCCCCTAAAATTATGGAATTCAACACTCCCCTGTTTCCCATCAATGAGTCTGTAATCCTTATAAAATATTCTTTCAATTCCTATCTGTTAGAATAAAAAAAAGAAAATTTTAAAAGGGCCATTGGGGAAATAGGTGGGCTGGATAGAACTACCTATTATAGGGATATTGGGGGGGTTTGGGTGAGATTACTTTGGGTAGAACAGCTAGACCTTTCCCCCAAAATAAACCCCCCAAAATAACACACAAGGTAAGCACAAGAGAGTTACATTTTTTGATAAAAAAAACATGGGGACAACTCAATGAGGGAGTGGGGGCTTAAGATTAAAAAGCATTAAAGAAATATGAAGGGCCCATAACACAATGGAAAAACCACCAGGGCCTGAAGGGCATTACAACAATAAAAACATCAGGCCCGGGTCCGTGGACTTTAAAACGGACCCAAAAAGGCCCCATCAGAGAATAGCAAAAAAAATCCCAAAAATTTGGGCCCTGATACACAAAAAAAAAATTAAAATAAGATGGGGCTACCATCAGCATGGACAAAGACCAACACCGGGTTTAAGGTAAGAAACATTTAGGGGTAAAGGCCACAAACCCTAACCTAAAAGAAGGTACCAAACATTAACCAATATATTTTAAAATAAAATAAAGTCCAACATTAGTAAGACAAAACCCAATCCATTCAATAACAAACAGGGTGCCCACAGTAGATATAACACAAATAAACCGGGTCGCGGCCCCAAATTACCCCAAACCTTGGGAAAAAAAGCAAGGCGGTAAATAAAAACTTTAATTTCAAACATTAAAGATACAAAAAATAAATTTAAAGGAATCAAAAGACTCTTTTTTGTAAAAACGCCTTAGGGCACTAACAAATCGTTGCAATAAAACCTTTTCCTTTGAAATTAAATGGAATTTTGAAAAAATAGAAATTTTCAGCCAAAAGGAA
The DNA here is from genome assembly GCA_039000515.1 of Timema cristinae. NCBI lineage: Eukaryota > Metazoa > Arthropoda > Insecta > Phasmatodea > Timematidae > Timema > Timema cristinae. The sequence continues at coordinate 85,309 of JBCFYV010000493.1, read as the reverse complement.
TTTTGAGAATAGCGTCCAGCCTTACAAAACAGGCTATTTACCTTGAAAAACCCAGGTAAATGTGTTTTCCCCAAAATCTGGGTTCCAAAAAATTTTATACACCCGTGAAAATCATTTTTTCTCATTGCGCGGTGTAAAGGGTAAGGGGGTTTTGAGAAGGATCCGAAAACCAATACTTTTTTTGTAGTTTTTAAAATACAGTCCCCAAAAGAATTTTTCCCCCAATGCGCAAGCGGGGCGCGCAGAATTACGATCACTTTTTTTCCCTTTTCCAAAATTTGGGAAAAAGAGGGGGGGGGGGGGCAGCCCAACCCACGGCCAGCGATGAGGGACATACCCGGTTCAACTGAAAATTGGTTTATATCGTCCCCGGGGTATCGTAAAGGAGTCGGGGCAGTCAAAATTGGGCGGGTGGGGGAGTGTTATTATTTCCCTTTTATGTGAAGTTGAAAAAAGGTTACAAATGTCCCCCCCTTGGGGGAAAAATAAGAAGTCCTCAGCCCCGGGTGAACGAAAGAGGGGGGGCCAAACCCCCCCCATCCCAAATTTTTGGCTTCGAAGATAGTGAAACTGGTTTTTTCACAGGGGCCCCGTAGGGTTCCCCCTTCTAGAAATTACCAAACCCCTTGGTGACCCGTACCCCGAACCCCCTTTGGGAGACTCTCTAAAAAGGGAAAAGTCCACTCCCCCACATGCTGCCCTCACAAATCGTCCACAAGAGTAGGTGGTGAAAAAGCGAAGAAAAAGCTCCCGGGCCCCAAAAACCCCTAAATAGAAGGGGGGCGCACGTCGTGGTTACTCGAGACCCCGCAAAGTAGTTTTGGCTTACCGTTGCCGAAAAGAGAGAGGGGGAGGAACCAAAGGAAACAGGAAAGGGGACTCTGAAACACAAAACACCCAGGTTAAGGGGGGGACAACAAGTTTAAAAGGGGATGACAACAATTAAGGGGGGTGGCAAAAGGTTTAAAAGGGGGGCCCCATATTTTAATTTTACCTAAACTTTAAAAAAATATAATAACAACTATAAAACAAATTAAACCCGAACTTTTTCACATTCACATAAATAAAATTTAATTTAAAATTTTTCAAAACGGGGACATCACATAGGCGGGGACCAATTGACACATTTTCACTACGGCCTTTAAGGGATTTACGTCGCTCTAAAACACCAAAGGGGGATCAGCAACACTTAAAATCCTGATACCGGGGGGGGGGGAACTTTTTTATTTTACCAGGGAAACAAATCCACTTGTAAAACCAAATTTTTCCGAAGATCTGGCAGCAAACCGACTAAGGGGGGGGAAAACTTTTACACCAAAAAATTTTTCCCCCGGGTTAAACAGACGGGAATGCATCCTCGGTTTTTAAACTGAAGCAAACCTTTTGCTGAGACCTTTTTGGGGGTTCTTGAAAAACTAGCCCCACAAACATTCCTCCTACCAATCCCTACGTTTTTCCCCAAGAGCGGGTCCAAAACCCAGTTGTTAACAGGGGGGGTTTTAGACCCCATTTTAGGGAGGATTGAGGGAAAGGGGGACCTTGACTGACTCATGAAACGCAGCAAAAAAAGCGAAGTTTTAAAACCCTAAAGTCCTGGGCCCAACGAGAGTGAAACTTGATTAGGAAAAACGTGAAGCGATATTTAAATTACATTGAATCGTTCCCCATGGGTTTGGAGACGGGGTTTTACGGGGTGGGAAATCACATTCTTGATTTCCCCCCAAAAGAAAACCATATCCCCGAAGGCCCTTGGAAACCCAAAACACGGTCCCTTGGGCATTTAAAAACGATCTTCGGGTTTTCCCAGGATTGCCCAAACACACCTACATAAGGCATTAAAAACCCTCCTCACGCCCTTTTAATTCCTTAAGGGAAAAGAAACGACAAAATTTGGGAAAAAGGGGTCCATAACAAAGAGAATCACGTTTGCTAAGGGTGGACCCAGTCAGCGGGCCTAAAGTAATCAATAAAAAACCTTTTTTTCCCTGGCCTCTTTGCCAATCGCCGGGGTGGAAAAACCCAAATTTTTAAAAGTTTTCGAGCGGGCTTTTTCTAACCGGCCGGTTTACATTTCGTACCCAGTTCCCTAACGTTTTAACGAGGTGGGGGCCCAAAAGGGAAAATCTTTTAGAAATTTTGCGTTCACTTTAAAGGGCACCCCAATGTCCACCAAAAGGGGGGAGTCATGAGAACCCGGTAAAAAATCGGCCCGAGTTTTTGGGGACAATTAACCAAGTTTTCCATTAATCCTGGCAACGAGAAAGTCTTTATAAATACCATAATTACCTACCTTCCACCCCTTTTCTTTAAAAACCCCCCAATAACTTTTTAAACAAAATTGAACTTCAACTGGTTTCCTTAATAAACCCAAAAGATTTCCCGGGTGTGCTTTTTCGCATTTAAAGATTTCCTTCCCCATCGTCACCCCGGGCTCCTTATCCTCGACATCGGGGCAACGCATCCCGCTACTACATTGAGTTTACCCGGCAACATTGGGGGGGTGAAGTTGTAACTGGGGCCCCCCCGATTCCAGACCCACCGACCAAACTTCCCCAGTTGGGGTTTGGGTGGTTTTCCCGATCCAACCCAACGCCCCGTTTTTCGGTGAATAAGTCAAAAAGACAAAAACCAAGGTAATCAGTGGGAATTTTTCCCATAACCCAAAAAAACAACTAAAAACATTCCTTTTTCGTACAAAGCCTTTTTCCTTTCACCGGGGAAGGGGTTCTGCTAGCAAAAAACACGGGGCCCACTCCCTTTTAATGCGTTGGGGAGAACGGGCCCCCCCCCCCTACCGAAGAACCCTCCCAAAGGCAATTGAAAGGGAAGGAAAAGTCGGGGGATACTAAGACAAACAGGGGACATGAGGTGTGCTTAGCGCGATAAAGGAACTAGTCTTTTCGGGGCCCCCAGTGAAAGTGCCCCCTTTCCCCTTTTAAAGGTTTCAAGGGGTTAGCCAACCCCAAGAAAGGGGGAAATTCGCATAATAGGCCCCCAAATGCCAGGAACGTAAGACAACCTTGATGTTCTTGGGGGGAGGGGAAATCCTAAGATCTTTTACTCCCCCGGGGTCGCCCAGGAAAGGGTTTCCCCCTTTAAAAAAATTTTAAAAACCAAGGATTTGACAATAATTTTCGCCCAGGTATTTTTTCAGGGGTTAAAAAGCAACCCCCCCACCAGGCAACTCCGTAATACAACTTCAACCCGACGCAATTTGGGCCTCAAGGACCCGCTTTAATGCAAATTTTCGGCCATAAAAAAAGAACCCCCAAAAAATCTACTTTTAAATCAGCCAAGATGTTTTCCAACCCTAAATAAGTCCCCGCCCCCCCTCAGCTTATCCCAATGGGAAAAACGATTGATTTCATTTACCTTCCAAGGGGTGGGTAAAGGTGGGGTACTTCTTGGAGGATTAGAAAGCGCGCCCTTGGGGGGGAGCCTTTCATTTTAAAACAAAAGGCTGTCCCTTTGTCTTTTTACCGAGATGCTGGGGAAGGGGCCCGGGTTCAAAAGCTTTTCATGGGGGAAAGGGGGCGAAAACCCAAACTCTTTAATTTTAAATTTTCTAAAGTCAACAAAAACCTTTTCCATGACCTTTCCTCGGGATGAAAGAACGCAGGAACAAACCTATGGGATTTAGAAGCGTGAATAACCCCTTTTTTCCTCTAAATCACGAAAAAAGTTCCCAAAGATCCCCTAACTTTTGGTCGCGCCCCAGGGGTAAGGACCAAGGGCTTTTCGGAAAAGTGGGCCCCGAACCAAAAAAGTCGACGGGAAAACGTCCCTTTCCCCCATTTTTTCCCCTGATGACGTTTTGGAATTGGCCTATCAAATGAACGAAAAACCACGCACGTTGCGACAAACGGGAAAAACCCTGGGGGGGCCCTCGCCGATACCAAAAAGGAATTTTTTACACTCACTAAAATTTAAAGACAATTTTTAAAAAGGCTTAAATCTAACATAAACCCGAGTGGGAAAAATAAAATCGTCCCCCCAGAAAAATGCAAAGGGTAATTTTCCCGGGCAATGTAAAAATTTTTTTTCCATGAAAAACAACCTATCTTAATCGGGCCCAAACAACCCGAAGCCCAAACCCCAATACTTTTTACCCTTTTGCTACAAACGGGAGGTTTTAGGGAGGCCCAAATTAAAAATTTTATATTTGACTTTTACATCCAACTTGAAACATAAACTTGCGCAAACAAAAGAAAGAAATGGCTCCAGTACCACAAACAATAAAAAATTTTTCTTTTTTCCCCCCCTAACCGGGACAACGGGGGTGGGGACACTGGGTTAAGGCAACCCCGCGCGACCAAAACCCCGGCTTGGGGTGCCTTACCGGGTTTTTCCCCCCCTACAAATGGGTTTTTGTTGTGAACTAACCTCTTACAACGGAAAAAAACTAACACTGAGAGGCACGGGGGGCTGGAAAATCCCCAAACTACGCCCCTAAAAATATTCCCCGGAAAGTATCACGCGATAGCCCAACGAAAAAGCCAAAAGGGGGGGCTCAGGAAACAAACCCGTATAGCACGATACTTCAATTTCGGGGGCATGCACCGAACCCGATATCACTCTCAAAAGCAAGGTATTTCCATTTTGAGGCAAGAAAAAAAAAGATCCTGCACGGCGAGGCCCCGTTGGGAAATAAAAAAGTTCCGCCGGGTAAGGGGGGAAAATTTTCAAAGGGTAATGGGCAACAATCTGGTTTTCCCCTAAACCACTATTAAGCAAATTTGGGGCCCCTTGGGTTTTAGATAACACAAAATTCCCAAGATTAATGGAGTATTGAATTCGAAGGATAACCTCCTACATAATTTTTCCCTTTCCCTCCCAGGGAAAAAAAGTTCCCCAAAAAAAGGGCATAAGAGACCCCGCAAATAAACGCTCTCTAATTTGCCCGGGTTTAAAAAATTTATTTTAAAAACCCCAAAAAGCCTTTGAGAACCAGGGGCAAAAACCCTCCCCCACAGCTAAATTTAAAGGGAAAAAGCTTTTTTAATTTTTTTAAAAACTAAAAATTTAAATAGTGCGGGGAAAAAAAACCCCGCCCGTCACATAAAGGGGAAAAGGGCTTAAAAAAAATCAGAAAAAATTTTTTTGAAAATTTAGTAAATGTTTTTAGGGCCAAACGCGGGGTGAAAACAAAATAGCTTTAGTGGGGTCTTCATTTTCTTTTCGCGTCCCCTGTCCAAGTCAAACCCCCTTTCCACTTCAGCCCCACTAATCTCCCCCCATAGTATAACTCTTTAGCCCAAAACCCCCTTTTTTTACTGGGGGGGGAAAATTTCAACCTCTGGGAAAATAGCTCGGGGGACCAACTGAACTCGGGTTTGGCGATACCCTCTGGGCCCTTGAAAAAGAGGGGTAACTTGGGCCACTTTTTTTAGACGGTTTTCCATTCCACAACAGCAAGAAAAAGTAAACAAATGGGATTTGCACAGAGAACAATAATACCCCCAAAAAAAACCCAAAAGGGGGGTTTTTACTCTTAGTCCAAAAATTTTTTAACATGCGCCAAAACCCCCCAAAGAGAAATTTTAAAAGGGGCAGCCTCTTTCTTGTGACCTCCCCCCATAATTTTTCCCCACAAAATAACACACAGAATTTAAACACAAGAAATTATCATTTATTTTGGGTAAAAAAAAAAATGGTACCAACCCCAATGAGGGGGGGCGCTTAAGAGTAATAGCAATAAAGATAAACCAAAGGCTATAAGGCACAATGCCACCACCAGGGCCCGAAGGGGATAACAAATTAAAACACCAGGCGGGTCCATTACTATAAATGGCCCCAAAAAAGTGGGCCCATCAAGGGGAAACATAAAGATCTAATAAAATTTGGGCCCCCCCTGATACACAAAAACAAATAAATAAAAATGTCTACCCTCACAGGACAGAGACCCAACCCTGTTCAAAAAGAAACAAATTTGTGAGTCAAGGGCACAAGTCCCAACCTAAATGAAGAAACCACAATTTAAACCCAATAAATTTTACAAAAATTAAGGCCCAAAATTAGTAAGACAACCCAATCCATTCAATAAAAAATCAGGATGCCTTTCAGTAGATATAAGCCTACCAGGGCCCCCGGCCCCCAAATTTACCCAACCTTGAAAAAAAAGCAAGGCGGGAAATATAAACTGATTGCAAAACATTAAAGATAATAACAAAATTAATGGGGATCAACGAATCTTTTTGTATAAGATGCCCTTAGGGGCTGCGTAACATATCGTTGCAATAAAACATTTCTCGGAAAAAAAAAAAAATCGAATTTTTAAAGATAAAATTTACAGCCCAAAATTTAATTTAAAAGAATAGCGTCCACCTGTAAAAAATCAGGTATTTACCTTAAAGCCCAGATGAAATGTGTGTCCATACTCTGGGTTCCAAAAAAATTATATACACAGGAAAATCAGTTTCTCATTTCGCCCGGGGTAAAAGGAAAAAGGGAAAGTTCGAAAGGGTCCGAAAACCAATATCCTTTGTTTGTACGTTAAAGTACAGTCCCAAAAAAATTTTTTCCGCAAGCGTCAGGGGGCGCGCGCAGAATGACGATCACTTGTTTCTTGTCCAATTGGGGGGAGAGGGGGGCAGCCCCAAACCCCCCGGCCCCCGCGATGGGCAAAAAACCCCGGTTTCCCGCTGATATTGTTTGGGGATGAGCGCCCGGGGGTATCGTAAAGAGTCGGGCGAGTCCCAAATTTGGGCTGGGGGGTATGTTTAAAATTTTTCTTTTATTTAAGGGTTTTAACAAGGGTTTTCAAAACCCAAATAGGGAAAATGTGTGATGAATTAAATGGGTTTGAACTAAAATCAAAATGGAGAAAACCCACCTCGGGGTCGTAGTTAACAACGCGTTTTCCCTGTTTAGCTCGACTGCTAAGGACGGGGGGAAACGAGGTGGGGAATCTTGGCGGGGAACTGAGGGTGGGTTTTTCCCCAAATGGTTTTTTTCCCCCCTCCCTTCCACGCAAAAAGCGGGTTTTACTTCCCCCCAATTAAAACCCCCCCTTTCCCAAAATTTCCCCCAAAAACCCTTTCGTAATTAACTTTTAAAAAGTATAACCTGAACGGGTAGTAAGACGCGTTTTTAAATTTTTATTTGAAGAGTGATTGTAACAAACGTTTTTTTTTCCCAAAAATAATATTTTTAAGTTAGTTTATAAAAAAATTGTTTTTTAACATTTTTTCTCAAGTTATAAATTTGGGACTTTATATATTAAAGGTTCGTACTAATATTTTTGGAATTTGTGTGTACTATTATTAAAAATTTGGGTTTTATGTATTTAAAAGTTTTCTAATTTTTTAGCTATAGGGTTTTAATGCCAAACTTGACCAACTTCTTTCAACATTTTAACAAAAACAAATTTTTTAGCAAGCGACCCTTCCACCCTTTCTTACCCATATCAACATCATAAATTTCAACTTATTCCCATTGGGTTTCGAAAATTTTTAAAAACATTTTCTTAAATTGGGGTTTTTTTTCCCTCAGTTTGGGGCCGATTTCTGCGTTTTTCCCAAACTTTAAGAAATTTTGGCGAGATCAATTAAAGGGTTTTATCAAATTAATTTTTTTAAAAAATTCAAAGATTATAGGTAAAAAAAACATTTTTAATTAATTTTCCATACCCTTTTAAGGGAAATTTTTTTTAAAACCCAAATATCAGGGGGGTTAATTAAAATATCAACCGCACTCCCTGTGGGGCCTTAAATGTACTTTTTTCTCTAACAAACCGACACAGTTTAGCTAGGGCGCAGATTTTTCCTGAAATAGAAAAAGTCCCAGGACCTTTATTAAAAAATGTTCTCAGTTACCAACCCGAAATTTTTAAATAAAGATGGAACAGGGAAAACTAGTATAAAAATTAAATAGGGTCCCGACATGAACAAAGCGAGGATAAAACAACAAATATCCTAACGGCCCAGTTTTTTAGAGACGTTTTTAAACATGGAATATTTGGGTATACAATATGATGTAACGGAAAAAGGGGGAACCCAAAAATTAAACCCAAATAGCTAAAAAAAAACAATGATCCTCAAATTCCTAAAATAAAAGGGTAGAATAAACTCTTTTAAGGGGTAAAAACTACAAATTCCCCCGCATTTAAGTTAATATATATTTCAACCACATTTTCAAGTTTTTCCTTACAAACCTTTATCCCCTAATTTTAAAAACAACTTTTTTGTCAGGGAGCTTTTATAGTTTTCAAAGGTTTTAACTTTTTTCACCTAAGGGTCCCGGGCCCCAAGGGGTTTTTGATTCCCCACGCCGAGTAAAAATTTAAGTTATAAGGGCAAAAGAATAGAAACCATCAAACAAATTTAAAACCGTCCCGTCCCTGAATTTTAACTAAATTTCCAAAAAACAAATAAAAAAACACCTAATTTATCCAAAAAAAAAGGTAACAAAAATAACAAAAAGATTAAAACATTTTGACAACTAACCCCTAACAGCGAAAAAATATGAAGTTTTCCAAAAATAAACTAAAAAACCTAATTGAAACCCAAAAAGGTTGGTAACATGATAGCAATAATTTAAACCATCTGACTACTAACACTAATAGTAACCAAATTTTAAAAATAAGTTCCAAAAATAAAAATAACACCCAATTGAAACCCAAAAGATTGTTTAATCTTAACCATAATTTTGAACCCTTTTAAAACCGGGCTCGTAGCCGAACATAGCTAATTCAATTTCCCCTCTTTTTCAATAACTTTCATTTTAAACAGCCCCAGAACCTACATGGGATCAAAAAGTGCCTTTTTAATGTTGGGCAAATTTGCTTAAAAATTCGGGTTTGGAATTTGTGGGGAAAAGGAATTTAAAGGGTGACATAATGAAGCATCACAAATATCCCAAACACTTCGCCGCCCTCCCTTTTGCGGGGCTGCCAAAAACGCCCTAGATACACTGAACTAAGGGGTGGGGGGGACGTTTGGGCACAAGGAACTAGAGATCCTTTAAATTCACCATAACGCGCCTTGCGCCTTTTTCACCGATTGCTTTATTTAAGTGAAACAATTGAATCAAACGCCGACCTTTTCCCGACAAGTTTTTGTATTTTAAACCCCAACAAGGCCCCTTCCGGCGTGAATTCCCGTCCCAAAATACGAACCCCAAACTTTCTGGGGCGAATATGGTGAATAAAAAAAGTTTTTGTTGCTGGGGTAGTCCCCTTTAAACCATGGGACAAAAGGTCTTTTATTTTTTCCTGAGGGAGGGTTAAAAAAAAACTGAGGGAAAAATTGGTTTTTATCGGGTCATGTTTAAAAAATTTAATGTTAATTTTTTCTGAAAAATCGCCTTTTTCAGCAAGTTAAAGTATTGTTACATAAACGTAAAAAAAATTCCCAAACCAAAAAACAAAGTTCTGAAGATAGTTTTTTCCACTCCTTTAAAAACTCTTTTACAAATGGATAATTTTTCCCTACATTTTATGACAACGGCGTTTTTTCACATATTTGAATTTGAACGTACACATTATCAAAAGGGGGCACCAAACATTCATTCTAACTTTTTATCCCACAAATTTTAAGTATTTTTCCCCAAAGTTCAACAACAAGGGGCCGGAATTTTGGGTATTTGAAAATTGGCCCCCGTAATATTGATCTCCCTTCAAAACCCTAGCCCCGACCACGGGGAATTTTTTTTTTTTTTTTTATAAAAAAAAAGAGGCCGCATTTATTCAAATGCTGAACTCCCCTAAATTTTATCCGTTTTCCCCAAAACATTATTTTTAAAATCCCCCCCTTTTTCTTTAAATACAAACTTTTTGAAAAGAACCTCTAAAATATCTCGCGATTCCCAAATTTTCTAGTAAAAATTCAGTAACAACCATGGGGGCATTTTTTAAACACACCCAAATTCAACGCACGCTATGCTAGTTTTGCATCAAAACAAAAAACCCTTTTCCCAAACCCAAATTTTTAAACCCCAAAAAACATTCAAAGTAAAAGCCCCGACGTTTATCAACCCTCAAACCAAAAAAAAAAAAAAACGGCAACACAAGACACAGCAAAGTAACAGCACCGACTTGATCAAACACCACAACAAAAACACAAAATGCAACACAAAACACAGTCAAAGTAACAGCACTGACGTTTTATCAAACACCACAACAAAAACACAAAAAAAGTGCAACACAAAACCCCAGTCAAAGTAAAAGCACCCACATTGATCAAACACCACAACAAAAAAAAAAAAAAACGTACAACACACATCATTGACAATAAAAATCCAAAACCCATAACCAAAATCTAAACCTATTAAATTTTTTCCCCTTTGTCATTTTTAAAGTTTTCATATTTGGGGAACTGTGACCCAAAAATTAAAAGCCCCAACATTATAAAACCCATTTGTTTTGGGGGTTTCACCAAAAAAAATCCAAATCCCATTTCCAGCTCAGGGACAAAGAAAGCCCTTAAACCCAATTTAAATTTTAATAAACAAAATCTTGCTTCCCCACACATAAAACAAGTCCAAAAAAACAATTGACTTTGTCTCCTTTTTACTTTTCCGAGCAAAAAAAAAAACATTTTGTAAAAGCTGACAGAGCCTTAAACACCGAAGATGCAAAAATAACAAATCAAAGAAAGATTTTTTCTTAAGCACAACCCACCACCAAACCCCCAATAAACCGTATAATAATATTTCCCCTCGGAGGTTTCTTCTAGAAAATTTACCCGCCCAAATAGGTTTAAAAACCGGGAAAAAAATTTTTAACAAAAATTCCCTCATTGAAACATTTTTAAACGATCTAAAGGGTCTTGTGCCCAAAGGAAAGATGCCCGACATGACGAAAAACAGTGCTTTTAAATTTAAAATTGGGTTTTTAAACAAACCGAAAAAATAAAAAATTTTTTTTACTTTTAAAAATGGGTTTTCTAAAATAAAATAAAAAACCCTATTCCCTCAAAACTAAATTTTAACCAAATTACAGTTTTAAAGTTATATCGAATGGGTCCCACACTCACCGACTCTCGTTATCACTACAGCACCAAAAACCAAAATCAACCCGGCCTTGACCTTCACCTCCAACTGGCACAACAGAAATGGCGGAGCCTTTAAACCAACTGTCTGCTCGGGGCTCGATCCTGGCTGGCCGAAACGACTAAAACCTTTTCCTCCCCGGGCCCGAAAGAAATTATCAAATTCCCCCTAGGAAAGGGCCTGGATAAATTTTACGCCATAGACGTATTCTTTGCTTTCGTTTGTTCCCATCATCCCCCCCCCCCTCCCCTTCCCCTTTTCCCGCCACCCCCCTTTTTATGCAATAAAATTTTAATAAAAGAGATCGCGAAATTTGGGAAAAGTCACTTATTAATCACACGATGGGCTTGGGGAGGGCGGGGACTTGGGACCGTAATTTTTTTTGTATTTAAAAATTGGGATTTTTCGACTTAAATGGGGAAAGACAATTTTAAATTACCGTTTTTGGGCTTTTTTAAAAATAAAACCAGGAATTATAAATGTTTTCGGGCAGGCGATAAACCCTACGGGTCGCGGGTAAAGAGGGGTTAAAGCCATAGTGATAGTTACGATTTTATTTTGTTTTTTTGGTTTTTACATTCCTAATGTATATTTGTTTTTTTCATAATATTTAAAAGGGGCCCAAGGGGACTCGGCCCATCAGGCTTTCCGCCCGTTCTTTTAGCGATGTTTGGGGGGAAAATGAGTTTATTTAAAAAGTCTATTTAACTGGGAGGATACAGGCACTTTTTGGTGTTATATAGAAACTTGGCCTAACGTTTTTTTTGAAATCAAAGTTTTTGGGTTTTTAATTAGAGTTAAAAACTCCTATATGTTTTAACTTTTTTGGGCTAAGTTTAAATAAATTTTATAAAATATTGTTTGATTGCGCGCGCTTTAAAGCTATTAATTGGGGAACCGTAGAAAGAACCAAAAGGAAAACCCCCAAGTCAATTAATTCTAAAGTTTTAAATTTTCAAAAAACATATAACCAAATGTTTCCCCCCCCATTTTCAAAAGTTTTAAAAAAAAGATTAAAATTTCCAAAAACTCCAGAGTTTTTTGGGTCTTAGTGAAGAAGCGCTTTAAAGCTATATTGTCTTTTTTGCCCTTTTGGGTTTTTATTTACTTTTTGATTGTGCTTAAAATAAAAAAAAATATTTTATGATTGGTAAAAATTTTTTCTGGGTTTTCCCGTACACTTCCTAAAATTTTTAGAAAAAAGTTCAAGGGGGTTTAAAACTATTCCCATTAAACAGAAAAAAACCCAATAGTTTGGCCCAATTTTAAAATTTACAAACTTTTTCCACCCAAAAAAAAACAAAACGGTAATTTTTCGTCCTCAATTATAAAATGGTAAATTAAGGTGATAGTACCTGTACCCACCGATTTACCCCCCTATTTTAAAAAATTTTCGTCACAAGAAAACATTGAATATCCTTTTAAAAAATTTTCTCCGGGAAATTAAAAATTTTGGGGAGATAAAAAAAACGCAGCTTCAGATAGAAAAGTTTAAGAAAACTACCAGAAAAAATAATTTTCTTTTGCTCAATCATGCCCCAAACCGGGGATTTCTTTTTTGTTTTTTTAAGGCGGGAAAATTTTACGTGATTTATTACCCAGTACAAACAAACAAGAACTTAAAGATGTTGTTTCAATAAATTGTGGTTTTTATTTCGGAAGTTTTAAAAAAAAATCGAAGAATGTTATCTTTTGGGGTTTTCAGTGTTAACCCATTGATTGCGTAAGACAAAAGTTCAGGGGGCAAAGAGAAGGGGGAAGAAACGTTAAATAATTTAAAACTTTTTGCGCCAAAAATAATCCCCTTTTTTTTTAAAATTTAAACGAAAATTTAATTAAACTATCCAAAACTAAAAAAAATATCCAAATTTTGAAGGAAGGGTTTTTAATACCTATACGGGTTTTGGGGAGGTGCCTAATCAAAACTATAGGGGGAAAAAATTGGAAAGAAATGCTAGCGACTTTTAAAAATTACTGTTTTTGATATTTAAACACCCTCCGTAGACAAAAAACCGGGAAAATTTTATTTCGTATGCAAATAAAAAGACCTCTCAAAAATTTAAAAAAGGTTTGGGAAAATATTCCGGTTTTTATATTTTTTTATTTCAACTTTTTTTGGGTACCCGGGGGATCTCACAAAAAAAGGGCCTGTTGTTTTCAAACCAAAATTTAGATAACCAATATTTACTCCCTTTAAGGGAAAAAAAAAGAAAACCGCTCAAAACAAACTATTAACCAAAACCCCAATTCTTTTTACATAAAAAAAATTTAATTTAAGCCGATGAAACCCCCAAAGTTTTTAAAAAGGGGGACCTTCAGGACATTAAGCGCTTTTCCCGTTTTTCAAAAAACTCGTTCGAACTATGGCGGAAATTTATCTAGAAAAAAAACGATTTTTTAAAGGGTTTACGCAGGCACTATTTTAACCAAAAACTACTGACAATATATTTTAATATTTTCAAAGCCCCTTTTTTGGGTTTTTTTCTTTTTTAGTAAAACACAAATTTAAAAATTGGGCCCTTAGCGTGTACTGAAGAACTGTTATATTTTCACTTTTTCTAACTTTCCCACCGGGTTAAAAAAAACCCAATGACAACCCAAAGTAAAAGAATCTTTTATTTTTGCTGGGTTTAAAACGAAATTAAATTGTTAAAATAATTTCCATTCTTAATAAGTCTTAATGGGCCCCCAATTTAAAAATGGTAATCAATGTTTTTTTCTTTCTTTAATTTAAAATTTTTTCCCTTAATTGTGGTAATTGGGGAAATGGGCTCTCTTATCACTGTCATAAAAAGTTCGAATAAAACTATTGGGTTTAAAATTTTCTAAATTTTGTTTTTACGTGAACCCACTGGTAATTTTTTCTAGGAGAACCCCATGAAAATTTTTAAACATTTATACATGTTGTGCTCACTTCAGAAAATGATTTTAGTAAACATTTAAAAAAGGTTTAAAAAACACTTGGGAAAAAAAATTTTTAAAAATTATACTTAAAAATCGGGGTTTTTCTTATTTTTTAAAACGTTTTGCCAACCCTTTTTGAACCAATTAGGAACTTTTTCGTTGAAATAGTGTCGGTAATTTTTCACTCAAGAAAATAAGTATGCCTTAAAAATTTTTTTCTAGTGACCACCCCTTAAATTTACGACAATGCCGGACAACTGTCGGGTGACCTAGAAACCTTTTTTCATGAAGAAACTTATAAATTAAAGGAAAAAAAATCCCTTTTATAAGTTTTGGTTTTTCCTATATATAAAAAGCCTCCCCCATAATTCACATCAAAAAGGGTTTAAAAGCCTCATACAAACCGTTTAGGGTTTTTTTAATTTGCCCGAATAATTTTTTAAAAAATTTAGTAAAGGTTTTTAACCTTTTTGGACGGCATAATGCCTGACACCTTTAAATAAAAATACACTGACGATCAGCAATTCGCCCGGAAAATTGGCCAAAACATAAAAGAGAAATTTTTTAAGCACCCCGAACAATTTAAAAAAACCCGTAGTTTTTTTAAATTTTTCAAGATTAAAAAGGAGGATGTACAAAGCCATAAAAGTCCTAACATTTCCCAAAAAACCAAAAAAGAACAAGTTAAAAAAGGGTTTTAGGTCAACTATCCCCCTAACAAAGATAAGATCGGATGATCCATTAGTTGAAGAAACTTGGAAAAGAGACATTCAAAATATGTTTTTTTGATCGTTTTTTTTTGAAGTCAACCCTTCCAGGCAAGTACATTAAAAAAAAAAAACGCCAAAAAAAATTTTAAAAAAGTACAACGGAAAAACCAAAAAAGATTCATTTTCTAAATTTTTCAAGACAATTTTCCCAAAATTTTTTTCAAATTATTTTTAGGGGGTAACATTTCATCCCAAAGTTCAACCCTGTACCGTTTTTCTCGTCACCCCTTTGGGGTCGCGCGCAGCGCGGGTTTGCCCGGGTTCCCCCCCCCTCTTTCTGCCCTGCGTGGTTAGCGCGCACGCCTCCAGGGCCCTCGCCCCGTCGGGGGTTTCAAGGGTCCGCTCTTTCCCAGAGCGGGGAGTGGTTTCCTGACCCACGGTCAAAACGGGTCAGTGTTTTATACATTGGCCTCAGTTCCGGGGGGGGGCAGAGCTGAAACGATAGAGACAAAAACCCTCATGCCGGGGTTGGAAATGGGGGGGTTTTGCCCTTTCCCAGATACAGTTGTGTAAAACCGGCCCCACCAAGGGGGAAAAAACCCAAAAACACAAATTTAAAAACTTTGTTAAAAACATCAAACCGGGCAACTTTCTTCGTACAACCCCCAAAACTTTGAACCCGTAATCGCGCCCCAACCTGGGGGCGCGGGAAAAAGCCCGACAAAAAAACCGGGACCACGGGGGGCCAAAAACATGTTCCCACAACCCTTTAAATTTTTTACGGAGGTTTTGGGGACACAACTTCAAACCGAAGATCCCAACGAAAATGGGGTTTAAAACCCTAAAACCGAACAAAGTACTTCTAAAAATTTTTTCAAATTGGGGGTTCAACTATTTACAGGAACATAACTATTTTTTATTTGATCCCCACCGATAGAAAACCTCGAAGAAGGTCTGCCAAAGATAATTTTTTTATGAATTCATGCGACATCCCAAACGCCAACTTATTCACAAACCAAAAAACTAACAACAATGCTTTATTTTTTCTAAATCCAAAATTTCTCCTTTTTTCATTTAAAATTTTAAGCATATGTTGGGAAATTTTTTAAAATTAATAAATAATAAAAAAATATTTTCCTTTTGGGGTTTTTAAAAACATCTTTTTGAATTTTAAAAGGCTCCTTTATGGGTAATTTCGACTTTTATAGAATTTCGTTTCCAGCAAAAGCTCAAAACAAAGAAAACAAAAAAATACATCACAATTCTTTGATGCCAAACACTTTCAACCCCGAGGAAAGAAAAATAAATTTACGTCCAAAAAAACTTACTTTTTCTCCATTTCACTTTTTAAAGAGTTTGGGTTTTGCTTTCCTTTCAAACCCAATGGCAAGCATTGTGTCTTAAGGCTTACAAAAAAATTTGAACTTTTTTAAATTTTTTGTTAAACAATAAAAAGAAGGAAATAAATTTAGCCCTTTTTTTTTATCATTTTTTCTACCCAGCGAAATAAAGTCATAAGGGGAAATAGGGACACAACGAATGGCAAGTGCAATGAAATGTCAAAATATCCCCAAAAAAGGGCTCATACAAAATTGGGGGCATGAAATGTAATAATTATATCATTACATAGTCAAACACATACAGGTTCATCCAGGGGGTTTATGTGCAATGTTTTGTAGCCGGGGGTATACAAAACAAACCCCTGCTTTTCTTTATTTGGGAAAAAACCCTACAACGAAATGAAAAAGGACTCAATTTACATTAATTTGTTTTTTTGCCAAATAGCGACCAATACTTAAAACTTTTACCCCATTTAAAATTTTGGAAACCCACTACACTTCCCCATAGCGTGTCACAAACACAAATGCGTTTTAAAAAAGTTTTTTTAAAAAACGAAAGTTTTAAATTTTAGTTTAAACCCTTTTTACCAATAAACGTACAAACAAAAAAAAATTTAAAGCGAATGGCCCTTCTAATTTAAAAATTAACTAAAATTAAACCCTACCAGAGGGCCTCGGTTTACCAAGAAACGGGCCAAAAATTTTGTGTTCCCCTTTGAAAAATTTCTACGTAAAAAAATCTTTTTTTAAATTTGAGCATTTATATCAAATTTTGGGACCACCTTTGTCGACTTGGCCTCTTGGGTTTACCCAATTTTAAATTTAAATAAAGCGCTGAAATTTTTTTAGGTTCTACTTTTCCAGACCATTCCCAACTTACCCCCAAATTTTTGTGGGGTATGTGTTTGCATCACGTCCAAAAACTCTTTTGGCTATTCCATATTTACAACCCCGGGCTAGCCGGAATTTTTTAAGAAATTAAATCACATTTGTTTTGGGGAAAATAAAAAAACCACCATTTTGTAACATGGTCGGATCAGACCCTGACATTTCGTCCCCCACCATCAAATATTGCAAGAGCAACCCCCTAGGCGAGGGGTGACGAACCTTTTTTTCACCATGGCTTTATTAAATTTTAAATAAACTTAATTTGAAATTTAAAATTTATTTTGGGTTTATTGCAAAACCGGGTTCCCTTTCTATCCAAGTACCAAACCAAAACATTAAAAATTTTTTTTCTCGGGAAATACGAATTTTTTAAAAGAATATTATTTCAAAAAAAATTTTCCCAAATTTAAAAGGGGGCCATTTTTTTTTGAAAAAACTTAAATAAAGGTTTTTTAAAAACGTTTTAAAAAAAATGTGTTCTCAATTTCCCTTTTTAAAAAAACCAACAAAAAAAATGAAAAAAAACCACCTCGGGGGAAAAGTTTTGGGTAACGCACCATTTTAAACTAACAAAGCTGCAGAGGACCGGATGGGGGTTCGAATATCGGTCCCGGGTGAATTGGGGTGGTTTTTTTAAAAAAAGGTTTCCAAATTCCCCCTTCCACGCTAAAGGGGTTAACTTCTTTCTAAATTAAACCTTCCCCAAATTTCCCAAACCCATTAGCCAATTAGTTTCAATTTGGGGTATTACCCCCAAAGGCTAGCGAGACTGGTACTAAAAAATTTAAAAAATAAATGATATAATATAATTTCTTTTACCCCAGCAATTACCATCACAATCAAGTATTCCTGTAAACCGAGCATCGCTCGGGTTAAAAACCCAAAAAATTAATAAAACAATCAGAACAATTTAATTTTAAAAATCAAAATTTTGAACTTTTCAAATTTTTAACCACATTTTAAATTTTTCTCCCAAAATCATACCTGTTAAATCTTTTCTTGAACCACAAACCGGTAGAAAACCCCAAATTTTTTCAAAATCCCAAAATTTCCGTTTTTTAAGACAAAAGTTAAAATAATAAAAAATATAATAAAAATAAAAAAATATATCATTAAACAGGGAGGGAAAAAGAAAATAAGGAAATTTTTAAAAAACGACTCTTAATTTTTTATAAGGGTATTTAGGGACAACCCCTTTTAAAAAGGTTTGTCACCCAAACTTAGACCATGGGAAAACCCCCCCATTTGGGGCAACCCCCCGTACAAATCTCCCGGGAAAATGAAATTTTCCAAAAAAAATCAATAAAGGTTTTTTTTTATTGAAAAATTTCGAATCCCATTTTAAAAAACGAGAGATAGGTTTACTCATCATTTGCATATGTATTGTTTTTAACAGTGATTGTATTACTTTCGCTGGAACACGTTAATATAAATAAAATAAATGCACATACATATGTTATAAACCCTATTTATTGGTGGGATAGTTTAGTAGGGAAGATGGTTCCAGTTTCTATGCTCGATGAATAAGATAGGTCATCGACATTTTGAAGTCTAAAGAAACACAGGAATCACATTTTAAATCTGACTTTACTGCAATGGCTATCAAAGCTTTGAGATGGTATGTCATGCTTAGATCTGCCCAGAGTAGAGTGTAGTAGCATGTCATCTCAGACTTTCTACCATTATTAAACTGAGTTCCCGCCTCCGGAAAGATTTGCTCAAACACATTTACCCTTTTTTATATTACATTTATCTTCTGTAGAACATTAATTTATAATTTCACTGCTTTTGTGTTACGTTGGTTGGCTTACAACATAATAGTATTACAATGATATATTTAGAATTTAAAAAAATTCAGTTGTATTTAAACACCAACCAAATGTAGCTAATATTATATTCTTAGTGGTATTGATGTGTTGAGGGCAGCTACAGAAAATATTATTATAGTCATGAAATTAGCTCTATTATCTTTTTGATTATAAAATATCTATAAGCGTGTTACAAGCTCAATAATTAACTTTATTGGAGTCATATTTTTCCCGTATTAATTTTTAATGCATTTAAAATGCTGTGAACAACAGAATCTGAGATACTTTAGGACAAACAATCTGTACGAACACTGAATACATTATTATCGTGAGTGGACTTTTATCAGTTGTAAATCAATTTTTCACGTTCAATTCAAACTTTTACTTGAAACAAATGTATTCACAGACTAGGACTTGTTTCCAGACTCCTATTATAATAATTATAGTATATTACAACATTCATTATTGTTCTCAAGCTAGTTCAATTCTTATTATTACACTAAACTTCTTTCATAAGCTCTCTTTACATAGAAATAATGTACCGGTAACTAAAATGTATATACGCATAGAATAAGAATGGGGCTCCTATAATTTTTCGGTATAGGTTATGTATATATGTTGTTGTCTGATACGAATGAATCTATACTGGTACATTATATTTATGTAGATAAGTAGTCCGATTGACCGGATAGTACAGCCTTTTCACTGGCCGAGACAGGTCACGTGACCCCTCCACCTGCTTTCTGATTGGCTGTTGTTTTCCGCCCTCCTGCTCACAGATTGGCTGTTGGTTTCCCCTTCCCTAAAGCCCCTCCCGCCCCTCCTACTGACCACCCGCCCACCCCTTCAGCCCGTTGCCAACCAACCCTGGACATGTTGATTCTTGATTATTAATGATTAGTTTAATTAATTATTGCTAATTAATTATTGTTATTTAGTTAATTAATTGGTAGGATTAAAGTGTTTGAGTTTTTATTCATTGATTAGGGCGCTGTAGTTTATTTTGGGGGGAGCATGAGGCCTTGCATGAACCTCGCACTATGGTTGGGGGGGTATAATGAAAATTGGTTCCTCCGTCACAAAGCTCTTTCCCGGAACAAGCGCACGAACCTCGCGCCATGGCCGTCGGAGGTAAAATGAACATTGGTTTCCTCCTGCACAATGCTCGGTCCGGGCACGAAACTCTCCTGACGACCGTATGTGTAGAGTGGATAAATGGTTCCCCTGCCTTTACCTTCCCCCCTCCTGTCGAAAACCCGGGCCCCAGTATGGGGGGCCCAACAAGTCAGGACAAGATTAGATCGTGACCTCGACAACCTTGGTTTTCCCAATGACGTAATCTTTGGGCGTGTTATATCGCAATCCTGGCGACAGTCTTGGGTCGACAAGTCAGGACAATAATAGATCGTGACCTTCGCAACCTGTTTTATCCCCTGGCGCCAGTATTTGGCCTGAGAAGACGTGTTTTAGACAAGAATATATAATGGAGGTCATTGACCCGTGCAAAGGGTTTTCCTGGCGGGTCACGAGACAAGAATAGATCGGGGAAATAGGTCAGTGTGTCGCAACCCCGGTGCCAGTATGTCGGGCCCCACAAGACAAGTTGAGACAATAATATATTAGGGTCATTGACCCCGGGGAACGGGTTTTTTTCATGACACCAGGGTTGGGGGGCAGACAAGACAAGTCGAAACAAGAATAGATCGTGACCCTGTTTTTTCTCGTACCGTGTGGCGTCGAATGAGGAGGGGGTGGCTATAAAAGGGGCGCCCACTTGGTTGTCTATTAATAAGCATTTGTAAGCGGTTCAAGATGGGCAATTTTCAGCAGCTGGTAAATATTATCGACGCCGTGCAGAAAACCGTTTAATTGTGTGATCTAATCGTAGATCAAAAGTATCGTGGAAAAATTAAAAGCTGTCAATACAAAGTTCGGGAAACGCCTAATAGCCTTTCTAGAACGGCAAGTTTTTGTTATTTTCTACCCTGTCGGTTTGGTACTCTTACAGATGAAGACTGTGTGATTTAAATAAATAAAAACTTGTATTTACCTGCGCCGGAGTAAAACCCTGTTAACCTATCATTGTGAACTTTGAACGCGTTTAAGAGACGGCCTGTTAACCAACGACAACAACGGACAGCGGTGCGGTTAGTACAGAACGTTTAGCTCTCAGATACGCTCACCATGCTTAGAACAGGCTATATTAATTAAATGTTTGTGGGTCATACGATTGAGGGGCGTCCCTATATGAACCGGGAAGAATGTTCACAGTGTGGTGGTGAGTGACAGAGAGGTAGTTTACAAAATAGAGTAGCGAGGCTATATTGAGTTTTGCGACTAAACCTGTCCCCCGAAAAGAGCGATGGAAGTACTACCCTATGAGAGAATCGAAGAGACTTTACATGTGTGATATGACGTGCGTCGTTTAACATTTCGCAAAAGGGATGGTGTGGCGGTTTTGCACGCCCTCCAATCACCACCCTTCTACCACCCTTCCCCCGTCTTCAATACGCAGCCTGCCCCACTCACAGAGTCGCCCGAGTACCCACCCCCAGAGTCGTTTTACCTACCCAGGCATCAGAGTTACCCGAGTACCAGCAAACCAGAGTCGCCTACCTACCAGCCACCTGCGTGCCCGCCACCACTTTGAGGTAAATTTCGAAGGGGCCCGTAAATCTTGAGGATTTAACAATGTAAAAAAAATTATTCAAATTTTAAAAAAATTATAGGTGAAACGCCCAACGACTACATACTCGGTCTGGGCCGTTTGTGTAACGTTTTCCTTCTAAAGTCAATCTATTATTTGGATTGTAAGCGATTTAAATATAAAGCACGCTGTATGATATATCTCGGAGGACAAAGGCCGGTATGCAAGAACGATGTTGGAGTAGGATTAAGGAGGATAAAGGGAGTCAGCTACTCTTGAGGAAGGAATCCGTGTCGTGCTAGAACGTCTGGCTTGAGTTACTCAAGGTCACGTGATGAAATATTAGACAGAAGTTACCACATCTCCAGGGAAATAAAATTCACTAGATCCACCGCCTTTTAAAGTGTCGTTTTTTGCTTGTAAAGTTTGATAGCCTGCTAAATATGTCCTCTTGTTGATAAAACCATCGTAATTAATTAAAAAAGCGTTGTGGTGAAGTGAGAAAGAGAAATGGTATTTATTAAAAATTAATAGGTAGTTTCCAACTGTCAAATGAAAAAAAAATATTGTTTAGGACCATCGCAGCCAAGAAGAAACGGGGGAACAAATTAAATAAAATTTTTAATCTTCCAGTAACCTCCAAAAGGTGAGTTTATTTTTATCTTATATTATTTTCACTTTAATACTTTATATAAAATCACGTATATTGTTTGAGAAATTTGGATTGTCTATAGAAATAAACACAAGAAAAGTAAAATCTTTAAACGTTTCTTATTGATGGTAAAACAAACGTCAACGTAAAAAAAAATTATTTGTAGGCCTATGCTATTAATTTGCGTAGGCCCTAGGGGTTGATAAGTTTTATTCCCTTTCTCGTATGCCTAGCGTTTATTTTTGCATAGTATTAAGTCGAAACAAAAGTTTGAAATTCTAAGAACGAGGGGGAATTTATATATTTTTTGAACTAACATAATATTTTACTCCTAACTTAATGTATTTTTGTCTACTGGTAGATCTTAGTAGGCCTGTTTTAGCACTTTAGACCAGTACTATCTAGGCTTAGTTAACCTTCAATATAATAATTTTGTACAAGGTCTAGGCCTAGTCACAAAGTAAACATAGTAACTAAACTAACAATGTCATCCTCATAAATAGAAAAAATATTACAACATACAAATATACAGTATTACCTGGGAAGTTTATAGAGACAACAAATTTCATAAAATGCTTCACTGATTATTAGAACCAGTATATTTAAAAAGCCAGCTGTATAGGGGGGAACTTTCATTAATATAGGCCTTTATAATAATTTATGATAACCATTAGTAATCTTTTCTTGTTTGATAACAAAGACACCTCAAGTTGACTAGTTGGGGGAACTGTGTTTATATTATATTGTGAATCATTTTAGAAACCCCTGGTTCACCTGCACAAACATTGGGACATTGTCAAATCAAGAAGGAAGAGGCAACTAGTTGAAGAGACAGTGGAACTGATGAGCACTGGACGGGGGGCCCTACATTCTCACAAGCCCCATCATGCCCCAAGGTCGAGGTGGTACCCCCCCCCCTCCCCCCATAACTCTGCTCTGAGGTCTACAGGTTAAAACCGTTGCTGTCAATACCATTATGGGGGTATCTCGATACAAACAGGTAGGCTATGTGAGATATTACAACTATAAGGTTCAAATTTACAGAGAGATGCACACACAGAAACAGATTTTATAAGTTTATTTATATTCATAGATATAATTTGGACTGAGAAGGGTAGGCGTACTATTTACTTTTTAATAAACAAAATATTGATATACAAAACAAAATAGGTTTAAGTTTCATGATAGTATATAGAAAATTAACAATTGTTTACAAAATTAATTACATGATTGTCATAAAACATGCAAACCCTGAAAAACGACTTTGTTGACTTTAATCGAAATGGACATTCTAGTATTGGTGGATGGAGTCCTTTAAGAGAAAATAATGCACACTTGTCGAATAAGTTAGGCCTTCCTTTGAATCTTGTTTTGTTACCGTACATAACAATATTGTCCTTATTGTGAGGTTAGGTTTAAAGGGATGTAGGAAGTTTTTTACAAATTTATAATGTGCAATATAAATCAAACTTGCATCTGTTGACCTGCAATGTTTTGAATGTTAAAATTTACATTTTCAAAAGCTTAATTTGAAAATTGTAATCTAAAGGGTTTTTTTAATTAAAAAGAAATTTTGATGATTATGTGCCATTGAGCCCTAATTTAGTATTCTAGTAAAAAAGCTTGCAGAAAACAAGAACATTGAAACATTTATCTGTGCAATATACAATGTAAGATGTTTAATTTATTAGAGTTATTCTTTGATATTATTGGAAGTAGCAGCTGAAGGTCACATGACTTGACATCTGACTTATGAAAGCTGTTTTAAATAACATCTAAAAATTTAATAAAACCTCCCCATTTAAAATACTAGCTATGCTTGTTTTGTTCATACTATCCTTATTTTTTCAGATTTTCCCAAAACTACAAGGCAGTGGTCAGTTTGTCGCTGCCTTTTCTTACACCAGTGCTTTAAAAAGTCTCGGTCAGCCTTTTTTCACATCACCTGCATCCTTCTTGGGGACCCCAGACCTTTAAATTTGACTATTATATGTAAAATATTTGGGACAAACATTCAAAACAATTATATTATTTCCACATTTTAATTTTTAAGACTATTATTACTTTTATATCTGCATTCAAGTGAATCAATTTTCTTTTTGATGAACTAGAAAGTGTTTAATTTTAGAGTGACTTGTTTAGATGAACATTAGGTTTTTTCCCTTCCGTAAGTTAGACCTAAGGTTAGGAATCTTTGTTGATTAATTTTTGACATTTTTGTGATGATTATTTCTCTTGAATAATAAATACCTTTAACCTGATATTTTTTTTTTTGCCGGGGAAAGCATGCCTATAAACAAAAACATCATATTCAATTTTTTTTTTAAAACACTTTTGTTTACTATGATTATTTTTCCGATTGATAACTAACCTTTATATCTTTATATAGACCTGTTATAGCTAGGTAGTTTATATTAATTTTACATAGTAAATTACTGTTTATTAATTTTTTTAATACATTTAACTTGTATTATGGGCTCAAATTAATGAAACATAAAATTATAGGACTTAAGGTAGGTGACCTGGTGGTCTAGGGGGGAAGGTGTCAGACTTCTATGCTGGCGGCCGGGTTCAATCCTCGGTCCCGGCACAGATTTAATCTGATTTACAAACCCTTTCCTTCACCTCTGACAAGATTATCTTGTGAATGTGGGGAATGCCAGGCCTCCACCGTGGTTCCGATTCCACGTTAAACGTGGTCCTTCTTTTTATCTCACTAAACACCCTACCATTACACATTAGCGTAAGTGCGTATAACCCGAAGGGTAGTAAGACGCGGTGCTAATAATAATAATATAGGACTTAAGAAATTGAGCCTAGATGTTTCGGCTTTTAAATTTATAAAACCACCAAAACATTTTCCCATTTGTTAAAAAAAAAAAATTATTCATATTAGGGTTATTTTCAAGTGATGTGTATAAAATTACAATTTCCAATATCCATTGTGTCGAGATCGTTTCACCCTGCATTTAACCTATAAATGTAAATATATCTACCTTTTTTTGTTATAAAGGGATTAGGGAACTTTTCACTTCCACTCTGGAGGGTCTCTGGGGTACTTTGTTTCCCGTTTTTTATGTTAACCCCCTTTATGTTATTGCTAAGGACTGCAGGTATCTTAATTCACATTGCAAATTAAATTTTGACAATTTATATATATTTTTTTTGTCTGGCCAAACTCTTTGTGTTTATCTTTTAAAATAACTGACTGTGAAAAAATGATTATAAATTATTTCCATTCCTTAGCCCGGGTTGGGTTTTTTATTTTTTCATCCCAAGGTCCAAATTTGAGCATCTGTTTGCACCACAAGCCGAAATATATCCAGTAGTTTTGTCTTAATAAAATAGGCTCGCAAAAAAATACTCAGAAATTATTTTTAATATTATATTAAATAATTATATTTGGAAGAGGTAAAGAAAAGGTAGATAGAAACATAAAAAAGGGACGAGTTTTTATTATAGTTATTAGAGTTATATTAATATAAATGTTTAATTTTGTCTGGAGAATCTGTCCAAATTTTGTCATAGATAAGTTTAATTAAATACATCAAAAATATTTTATGAAATGTCAATCACTTTCACTGAACTTAGCATTATTAAATAAATATATTATACCGATTTTTTATCAAAAAATAAATGCATAACGAGATGCAGCCATGAGCTTTTTTTAAATAAATGTTATTTGAATCATCAGGCCTTCTTCAAATATTTGCCTGGTAAGTATTAAAGTAAGTGGGGAATTTTAATAGTGTATAAGGCCAAAATTTTTTTGGTTTGTTTACGTTTCTTTATATTGAATTGAACTTCAACAATAAATTTCATAAAACATTCCTAAATGTTTTTACAAATCATTTTAACATGATCAACACTAAACCACCTCGTGGTGTAGTTGGGGTAACACGCTACTTTTGTGTTGAGCTTACCACAGAGGATGGAAGATTGAGGTTTTGAATCTCGGTCCGAGTGAAACTGAGGTGAAATTTTCCTAAATAGTTTTTTACTCTCCCTCCACACAAGTGTGGGTTCACTTCCTCTAAATTCAACCTTTCATATTCCCAACACATTACCTAGTGTAATTAGTATTTAAAGGGGTACAACCCGAATGGGTAGTAAATGTATGCTAAAAAAATATCTATTAAAATTATTATTATTACATGGTATTTGGTGTAAACGTGCTTGGTTACAGTACCTGTAATCTGAGGCAGGAAAACATTTCCCGGTTTACAACTCCAGTAACAGTAAAAAGAAAATTAAAATAATCGATTTCAAAAAAATTTTTTATTAGCCCTCACTGGCAAGGACCACAATCATCATGGTTTTTAACACCAATTTTATAATATAAACATGATATTATTTTCTCTCTAACGATCAGTGTCAGAGCAGCTTGTAATTATGTTTGTCACAAATTGGCACAAGAGTGTATCATGGCCCGCCAGTTTCAGCTGTTTTAAAGTTTGTCTTGATATTGTACAAGTATAAACACTAAAAAAAATAATCACTTTTGGGCCACATGGTCAAATATCAAACTCCAAAAAAACTAGACTGCTGAAGATAAGGAAGATCATGGTTTGAATCCCAGGCAAGTCTAACGAGGGTGGTCTTTTTTTAAATGGTTTTTCCCTTTTTCCTTGCAAATGTGTATACACTATTTTAATCCAAACTTCCTCATCCAGAAACAGTGTGATCAGTATGTATGCATATAACCTGACAAGATAGTACGACAGTGCTAAATCGACAGGAATTGTGTATATGATCGGTGATAAAAGATCGTACAACTAATTGTGTGTGGATTTCTTATTAGTAAGTTTAAAATGTAAGAATTTAGAGTTGAATTTTTCGTAACAATACATCCACCTTAGCATAAAGGAATTAAAAATTTTACTCTGTGAGTAGAAACGAAAATATAGTTTTTCCTCTCTCTCCTTGGGACATACATTTAGCATCAAAATGAGCATGAAAAAACTTGCTAGTTTTCCACCCATTTTTTCCATTTCATTAGAGGTCTGTAAGGTCAAAATAATGGAAAGTCCACATTTGGTACGTGTGTTGATAAAAAGAAAGTTTTGTTTTTTAACGAACATGAAACCAGCTATATATAGTAACATTACCGATGTTTTTATTCGCCCGCAACAATGATTTTAATAAGGTTCCAACTGTAATAGTCCATGTGGTGAAAACCCAGACTCTCAGATGGACCCCCCGGGGGTCTGGACGGGATGGGTGGCAGCCCTTCGATATTAAACTCCAGGGACGTTGGCCTAGTCATGAACAGCATTCGCACAGCTCCCAGTTCAGCTTCTGTGGTGGGAAACCACCCCACATGTTTGCATTTTTGGGCCAACCAAATTGGGTATTTTCTTAACAACACGCGATACCGTTGCTGGTCCCAAAATTGTAGGCCTACATTTTTTCCCACCAACAACCTAAAAATAAGGAAAAACAAAGTTACTAGCCAATTTTAAAAAAATTATAAGAAATAGATATGTCTGTAGTCCGACCTAGGCCTACTGTGATTTTTTTTAAAGGTAAGGTTATTTTGGATTTATATATATACAAAAAAAATCAATATTAAAATATCAACCAAAATCCCAATAGCTTTCTTATGTCACAAACAATCAAAATTAGCCTATTTGCTTTCAATTATATAATTAAAAACAAATGGAAGAAATATGTTGGGCAGTAAATAATACAAGTCCTAATATTAATTAAACTTATATACTGATGCTAAATTAATCTTAATTAACACATTACAAAAACAAACATGAAAATTTATTAATGTATTCAATCCAAAAAAATTTTAATTAGTTGTTCATTCTTAAAAAAAAGTTAATAACAAAGTTTTTTGTAAGTTTAGTAATAATAAATAATATAACCTTAAAAAAAAAGTTATTTTATAATTTGTATTAATTATTTGTAAGGGATTCCGTGGCATAAACTGAAGGGTGGGGAACTTTGTTGTAAATGAAGCAGTGGAAGTCCCTCGTTGTGTTTTCGGGATTTGTCAATTTCCAACGTAGGGAAGATATCTTGTCATGCAAACATCCTTTTAAAATAGAAAATATTTTTTCGAAATTTTTCGTCAGAATAAGCCTAACAGGGATCCTGGAAAAACCCTAACAATGCCTCCGTTAAATCACAACAACTTTATTTAGCCTCTTCTTCAAAATTTCGTCGATAAACGTCTAAATACGTGACAATCCGGTAATCATGTGGCGCATATTTTCTTGACAACACAAAACAAATAACAGATGTTTGACATCCTCTATTGTTCATGCGCGCCGCGCTGGGGTAGCCTGTGTATAAGGGGGTAGGATAAACCTATGTATAAGGGATTAGGAGTAAAGCAGAAGGTGGTCGGGGGCCAACCTTTGGAATTACTCAAGCATGCGCCCGCGCGCTTGAGAATTACTCAAGAGCGCGCACGCGCGCTCGTCCTAGCAAGGCCAAATAAAAACCGTCCCCCCGCCTTTTCTCCCTTCTCCGCCTTTACTCCAACTCGTTCTTGCATACGGGCCAAAGTGTGTGTTTAAAAGTGAATTAATAAACTATACGTGCTCATGTTTGTAGCACTCTCCGGACAACGGAGCCCCGGGTGACTTTTTTTGAAAAAGGTGAGAAGGAACGCGTTTGTAGTAGAGCAAGATTTGTTTTTTTCTGCACTCCAATTGACTTATGCCATTTTAAATGCCGTTTTGTCGGGGATCCTACCAAAGCCCCAATCTTATTCGGCACAAACTTAATTCATCAAACACTCCAATGCTGCCACAAGAGCTTTTGGGATGAGGAGGTATTGTCGGGGCGTTAGACCTAATCGAAAAGGGGAATTTTAAACCCGTTCAAGGTTTAAAAACAACTTGTAAATAAAAAATTTTATAACGTTGTGCTATCGGAAAGACCATCAATAAACCAATATTTTTGTCCCTAAATTTTTTGGAAAGTAAGATTGCCGGTTAAAAATGTTTAACATTGTCAATATATTCTAGCGCCTTCTCGCGTCCTAACTTTTTTGGAGGTACTCCTACAGATTTTTAAGGGTAAAATGATATATTCTTTATCATTCTTTTATTGGGTAAAAAGTGATTATATTTTTTTCTTGCTTTGTTTTGGGTTAAAAGCCCAAATAATATTGCTGAATGTTGTTTTTGTTTTTTAAAATTTTTTAAAAATTAAACAATTCGATTTCAATTAAAAAAAAATCCAATAAAAGTTATTTTTTTAACCCCCCTTAAAAAAAGTCGGTTGGAATCAAAGACATGAAGGAAGGGGAACATTGTTGTAGGACTTAGGGTTTACCCAAAGAGAGAAATATTTTGTCCAAATGTTTGAGAAAGGAGATTCTAATATAGTAGAGAGATAAAGATGGGGTGGACTTTAAAAAAAGCAAACATAACAGTTTTATAATATTTATTCCACAACACTTAAAAAAAAAAAAAAAATTTAATGTCTCAAAAATATTTAACTTTTAAAAAAAAATCAATTATGAGGATCTTGAATTTATTTTAAATTAAAATGTTTCGTTTTTTAAAAAAAGAAACATATACGCAAAATAATATATAAATTTACACTAAACAAATTATTGTTCGAAAAAAATTTTGAAAAAATATAAAACAAAACAAAAAAAATCCTCATGGCCTAGTTTTAACGCGCTTGGCGTATTGAGCTTGGGCTGCTAGAGGGGGAGATTGAGGTTCGAATCTGGGTCGGGTAACGGGGCGTTTTTTTACAAAGGTTTTCCCTCAGATCAGGTTTTTTTTCCCCAAAGTTTATAAGAAAGGTACCCCAAACATTTTCCCACTAAGCCCAAAAAAGGGGGTTTTCAAGATTTACCTGGGAACAACTATTACATATGCAAATCCGATGGCGTAACTTCGTCATTTTTATAGTTAGAGTGATAAATTTTGGGCAGACTGCGCTTATTAGTATATGAGTTTGTTTTTAAGGATAAGGGAGGGTGTGGGGTAGACTTAAAAACACAATCAAACTTTTTAAAAATATTTATTTAAAATCGGGGAAAAAGTATACACACATGTATATTGAAATTTACAATATAAATTTAGGGCATAAACAAACTGTTTTTTTACAAAAATTTATTTAACCCACAGGAAAAGATACTGTGATTATTTAAATATATATTTATTAGCATAAAAAAAATTTTTTACACAGGGGGAAAAGTATATTTGAATATTTACAATATTTTTTACACACAATGAAAAGTTACTGTAATTTTTTACAATATTTTATTTACACACAGTAAAAAGTAACTTTGAATTTTACAAATATTTTTATTAACATAAACATAACTTTTTTTAAACCGTGAAAAGTTACTGAAAATATTTACAATATGGGGGAATAGTGGCCTGGGTACAAAATATGATATTACAAGAGACGGTTTAAAATTTAAAAGAAAATAAATATTATATAAAAGAAACAGTTTTTTAAATTTTAAAATAATTTATATATATATAATTTATATAATAAAATTAATATTATATTATATTTGAATAGATTTAAAATATATATATATTACAAGGGTTTTATTAGTTGAAAAATTTTTTAAAAAGATATATGATACAAACATTTTTTATATTTGAATGTTTTAAAAAATAAAAATATAAATTAAATATATATTGTAACGTTATTTGCCCCCCTCCTTTTATTTCCTTATATTTTTCCCAACTTGAAAATATTTCAGGTTTATTTTCTTTTTGAAAATCTGTGTCCCCGGCGTACAAATAAACATTTCATCCATTAAAATAAATTAAAAGGACAAATAAGAAATCTAACACTGTTTTAAATAATTTAAACAATTAATTTTGACCAAAGGAAGAACACTTATTTTTTTTTAAAAAACATTAATTTCCTTTCCAAAAGGGGTCTGTTGACCTTCTATTTTTTTTTTGGAGCAGCCATGATTTATTTTAACGCATGCGCAATATGAAAAACAAGGATGGCAGTCTCGTGCTTGTAAAATATAAAAAAAAAAAGAGAGAAAAAAAAAAAAAAAAGACGTTCCAAAATGCCCATTTAAATTTGTGACAATTAAAATAAACATTTAATTCTCTTAAGAAACACTGACAATATTTAAAATCTTGATACTAAATTTTGGTATCTTTTTTTATAAACAGTTCAACCAACCTTTATTTTATTTTATTGTATTATTTTCTCTTTGGACTTAGTAGAAAATAGAACTTTTTTTAATTTAAAACTGAAAATTTTTTAAAGGGGAGAGGCTTTTTTTCCGGAGTGTCTTTTTAACAGGGAAAAATTTAAAACTCTATTAAAATTTTAGTTTTCAAGGGAACAATGATTCGAAAGAAAAAGTACAGTACTCAAATGGAAAATTAAGTGTCTGGAACGAACTAGAGTTTTTTTTCTCAAATGGTGGACGATTAAATAAAAAAAAGGAAACAGATTCAACATTCTGTTCAACATGGATGAAATTCATGTTGGTCCACCCAAATTTTCAATTTTAAATTATGTTATTTCTCATTTTTTTTTTTTTTTATCAAGCTATGTACATGCAAAAACTTTCAGAAAGGACTAAATACATCAAAAACCCTATCTATTCCGGGAATTGTTTAATTTTTTATTTTTATGAAAAAATATTAATTTATTGTTTTTCTTTTTTTTTTCCCAACAATA
Source organism: Timema cristinae (assembly GCA_039000515.1). Classification (NCBI taxonomy): domain Eukaryota; kingdom Metazoa; phylum Arthropoda; class Insecta; order Phasmatodea; family Timematidae; genus Timema; species Timema cristinae. The sequence continues at coordinate 53,729 of JBCFYV010000493.1, read as the reverse complement.
CTTTTTTTTTTTTGTCTTATCAAAACTATATATTTATAAATTTTAGCCTAACTAATTATTTTTTTTCACTCTATTTTTATAAAATATATTAAAACCCCTAAATTTAATCCTTTGGGAATTGTTCATTTAATTTTTTAACTTTGTTTAAGAATTTATGTAATACCTATATTTTATTTTGTCATTTTAGCCTTATATTTATTGGATATCCTTGGGTAGGTTTTGGGATGTAAAAAAGGGGAAAAAAATAATGATAATAATAAAACCCCACAAAAGTTTCAACAATTGTTTTTTTTTTTTGAACCAATTAGACATTTTTTTGTTTTTTATATCCATTATTTAAATTGCTATTTTTTTTTTTTTTTTTTTTTTTTAATATCCAATTTGTGAAGTCTAAAACACACATTTAACTTTGACTTGTAATATCTAGGAAAAAAAGTTCCCACACACCCAAGGGTCCACTTTTAAATCTCGGCATTTGTTCAAATTTCGAGCAAAAGTTTATTTATTTTTTTTTTTTTATCATTATTTTATTTTCCCCCCTAGTTTCCCGGGGATGGCGCCCAACAAAATTTTTTTTTTTATTAATCTCGACGTTACCCCTTTTTTGTTGAAAAGACAAATTTTAAAAAATTTATTTTAAGTGGGCACAAGGGGGGCTCTTTTGGGGTTTAGGGAACTGTGTTTTAATTAGGGCATGACGGGGGAAGCTATTACTAAAGAAAGGCCCAAGCTCTAATTTCAAACCTAAATGAAGTTGTGGGAAAACTTCAAAAAGGGAAGGGTAAAAAACCCAAGAAGAGTCAAAAAACAATAAAAAACAATTCCAAAAATATTTTTGGGGATGTAGCCAATTCCAGAGTTTGCGGAGAGTTTGCAGAACGTTTTTTGGGTGATCCACCACAATGTTAGAGACTAAACCCAAACCACAATATTGTTGCCTCATGCTGGAGACCGAACCAACCACACAAATTGACACCTGTTCCTCACCTCCGAATTTATTTTCCGATACAACAATTATTTTTGGGGGATGATGAAATGAAGAGTTTTAGCACCATTTTTGGTTGAAATCAGAGGAATTTAAAAGCTAGTCAAGACAAAATTGGGGAGAGTTTTTTCAAAGCTTCGAAGTCAGGTTAAATAAGGGGAAATTTTCCCAAACCGTCGGAAGCCTGAAAAGTGAAATCTTGAGTTGCTATTTCGCTAGCCGACACTATCAGAAAGTTTTTATGTGGAGATTACCCAGAAAAAAACTGACCTGGAGGAAAACCATCTGTAAAACAACATTGTACCGGGAAAAATTAAATGGTTAAGAAAATTTCACTATTTCACTAGAAAAATTAGTCAACACGGGAGTCGAACAACTTTCCCGTAGCAAAACCTCGGCCAACACACAGTACATTTAGGGGAAGCTAAAAACCCTTTTAGTATGGGGTTGATGCAGGAAGCAAGACAAATGAGTTTTGCGGGCTGTGGCGGCAAAAAAATCGGGAGTTGGCTCTAGTTAAAGAGGTTCTAGGTCAAAGCTAACAAAATACCGGTAGTTTGTCATTCGGAACAAAAAAGGGGTTTGGGTAAAGAGGTAAGGTTGGGGTTGTTATGGCCCCCAACTTACTTACACACCCCCCTTTGACCCATTTTGGGGGGAAAGTCGTTGGGGGAAAGACCCCCCAATTCAATAGAAAAAACCGACAGAACCCCGTCATACCTGTTAGCTTTTTGAGGAGTTATTTGAAGGGAAAAGGGTCGAAAAGGACAAATAAATTAGGAGCATTTCCCCACGGGTATCTGTACCCTGGGGGTCAGGGGGAAAAGCAACATCTCAAGGGGAGGATTTTAGTACCAATTTCCCGGTATGTTCTGTCTTAAGAACAGGGCAATGGGGAAAAAGTTCCCATTTCTGGGTATCATGAAATGTGGACCTGGAAAGCATCTACGATATTTTACTCCAGAATCAAATTTTCGTTTCACCACCGGATTGGGAGCAATATACAGGGTTTACACAGCATTACCGATACTTTGGGGGAAATGTTAGTGGGCGTGACACGCTCTTTGGATAAATTTCCGTGCGGACTACGCTTTGGATACGCTAAGCAAGACCGGGGAGAAACAAAATTATTTGTGGGGTTCACCCCCTGAAACGACAATTGAAGACTGATATGGAAACCCACAACATTTCATAAGGGCCCACGGCAGCAAAAAACTTTGGAGAAAACGGGCCCACCCCTGGAGAATCAACAAGGTCCAAGTTGGAGGGCACCTTCAGACATTTCCAAGGTAAGGCCAAGAAAAGGCTATCACAACTTGTTCACAAGGAGAAAAAGGACAATATCAAGGGCATTCCCAAGGGGTAGGGCCCCCTTAACTACGAAAAGGGAAAAAAATTTTGTAAATTTTCCCCCAACAGCAACCCCAAGATCGAACATGAATCCCAAAATTACCAGAATCCCAGCAGGGGCCGGTTTCAACCTCAACGATTTTCCCCACCGGCAAAACCCTTTTCCCAATCCCATCGCAAAAAACAATATCACGCGAAAACACCAAACCTGCGATTTTGGGGATCCCGGATGGGTTCGCAGTTCACATACCGGGGTACCCATTGGGGGAATTTTTGGGGAGACTGTTAATCCTTAAACCATGTGTTCGACGTTGGCTAAAAGGGAATGTTGTAGAACATTGAAAGTTGAAGCATGTCAATCTCTGAACACTGGGCTTGGAAAGAAACCATAACAACAGGGATATTCAGAACATAAGGCGTTGGGAAGGGAAAAGTATGGGTTTGTAGGATCTAAAACAGAGGTCGAGGGTCGTATCCAAATGGGATGAAAGTTTATTACATTTGTGAAAACGTCAATTTTGGGGAAAAAAAAAGAAGAAAAAATACATTTTATTTTAAAAAACTAAAATCCAATGTTCATTTATAAATTATCTATTGGGGTTTTTTCGAAAATATTTTTGACTTTTTTATAATTTTGATTTTTTCAAGAAAAGAGGGTTTTTGCAAACACCCATGGAAAATCAGAACACCCCAGAAACCAGTAATATGAATGAGATACAATTTTTAATTACGAGATAATTACGAGGAGGGTATTTTAAAAAGGGGTAAGAGTGTCATTTTGGGGGGTCAATTTGCGTCACTGGGGCCCTAAAGACGTGATGCCCAGGATAAGACGATTAATATTCCAGGGCCCCTTTGAAAGGATGGGCCCCCACAAACGTTTTCCGATGTGTTAAATTACGTCGAAATATGTTTTTTAAGGGGGAAAACAAAAAGTTGTTAAAATTTTTTTATCGCGAAAACAAGTTTTATCAAAGTCGTCGAATTATCATTTAAATAAAGGGAAATCATCAAAAAGTCATTGAAAATGTGTAGGAAAAATTTTATACCCCGGGGTCCAATTATTTAAATTGCTGAATGGCAAAAATCAAAACAAGTAAAAGGGCAAGAAAATTGATAAAGATTAATTTTAAATAAAAAAATAAACTAAGAATGGAAGAATAAAAAGGGCTTCAAGAACTTTTTAATTTCCTTCCAAGGTGTCCAACGAAACAGAGCTCACAAAAAGGTCCAAAGTAAAAACTCCCCAACTCATAACTCATGCCAAGTAGCTGTAGGGGGCCACTCCGACGGTTCGTAAGAAAAGAAAAAAATTGAAATATTTTTTTTGGGATATGTTTTTTTTAATTAATTAAAATATTTTGGTTATTGTGTGGTTGTGAATTAATTTTTTTAACTCAATTGTTTTAATGAAATGTAATTAATTGTAAAATAAACTTTTTAATGGAAAAAAAAAAAATTTTCAGAGCCCCAAAAAGTTATTATGTAATGATATAAGTTGTCTCACCCAAAAGAGGGGCAACCCAATGAATATACTTATTTCAAACAAATTTGGGGATAAATGCCAGGTCTATAGGGAACATTCAAGTGACACGATGCCTAAAAAGGGTAAAAATTTTGATTTCTTTCTCAGATTTTAAAAATACTAACTCAATATATGTTTTCTGGTATGTCAAAAGATGATAAAAAATGTATTTATAGAGTTTTTGAGAGAAGGTGTATTCAGCCTAATGTTTGGCCTCTCCTTTTATTGTGAAAAATGGAAAAAAATTAACCCGGATATTTCCTTTTTCAAGTTTTGAAGTATTAATTTTAAATATATTTTTAAAGACTTTTTACATCACCTAAACAAGGGTTTTGTACTTATTCATTGAGAGAATTGTTAAATTTTAGCCCTAAGGGTTTGGCCCCCATAATTCCCGTATTTCTAGGGCACTAAAGTACAATATGAGTTTATTTTTTTCCCTTATTTGTTATAAATAATGATCTCTTTATGTTTAAAATGTGTTAATTAGTTTAATGAGGTCTATGGGTTTTTGTACAAAGGTTCAAATCAAAATGTTTAATGTTTAAAGATTTAGGTAAAAACTTTTAAATGTTTAGGGTTACAAGGCCCAGGTAGTAATGTGATTTTTTCCCTTTTTCAAGGGTTTTTAACATTTAATTTTTGATATTTTTGTACACGGGACCTGTTTAAATTTTTTTGGGAAGTAAATATCCTTTTTATAAAAAAAATTATGAAAAATTTTACTATAAACACTTTGGCCCATAAAGTTGGGTTTTATAATTTAAAAAAATGCCAAAAGTTAATTTTCTTTTTGCTATTTTTGGGACCAAGAATTGATATTTTCTGGGGATGTATCTTCATTAGTTGAAGAAGGTTGGGAAATAGATGTACTTACATGGGAATTTGAAAGTTTAAAATTTTTTTGCTGATTTTTTTGTAAACAAAAAACCCGCTTTTTGAAGTTTAAACTAGGGCCCACTTTTTTGGCAATAAAATATGAAATTTTTAATGAAATCACCTAATGTAAATAATAATGTATTTCCGGGGAAGGACCTAAATGAACATACTAAGCCGTTTCGACATTTTTTGTGAGAGGAAATTTAGATTTTAACTCACCCAAGCTCAGCGGAGGGAAAGGTTTTCAGCGAGTTTAAACGAGGCAGTGAAGTCGATTGGATATTCACCCACTGAAAAGGGCCCCTTTTGCTACAAGACAAAAAAAGATTTTTTTATTCAAGTAAGTTTAAAATAATATTTTAATATAAATATAAGGCTGGCGGTTTACTATTTTTTTTTGGATAAGAGCGATCCTTTACAGCAGAAAACAAGAGGTTATATTTGGTTGAATAAGTCTATGTGCTACAGACTTACACTGAATGCAAATTTAAAAAAGAAATTTTACAAAACATGTTTTCGGAAAAACAAGGGAAAAAAAAAAAAATGCCATCCTTACTTATCCCCCTTGAACCAGAACAAGTAGAGGCACTTTATAAGACTAATTTACAATTTTAAAGGAGATGGAACTGATTGTGATATTTAGATTTAAAGGGCCCTTTTTTGGCAAAAACATTTTTTTTTTCCCCGAAGTAATTTTAGGCTTAAAAATTTAAATTTGTTAAAAAAAAAAAGGGGGCACTGTAACTTTTGCCCCCTACCATTTTTTTCCTTATATTTTTCCCAACTTTGAAAAAAGTTTCGGTTTATTTTCGTTTGAAACATCGTGTCGCCGGCGTGACAAATAATACATTTGCTCCCTTAAAAAAAATTAAAAGGGCAAATATGAACATTAAAACCGTTTTAAATAATTAAACAATTAATTTTTTACCTAAGGGAAAAACCTTCTTTTTTTTAAAAAATTTAATTTCCTTCCCAAAAGGTCTTTTACTCTTCTATTTTTTTTGGATGTCAGCCCTATTTATTTTAACGCATCGCGATATATCAATAAATGGCAGTCTCGTGCTTGTAAAATATAAAAAAAAAAAGAGAGAGAAAAAAAAAAAAGACGTTCCAAAAAAGCGCGCATTTCAATTGGACAGTTAAAATAAACATTTAAATTTCTTAAAAAACACTGACATATATTTAAATCTTGATACTAAATTTTTATCTTTTTTTATAAACAGTTATGCCAAACTTTTTCTTTTTTTTTATTGTATTTTTCTCTTTGGCTTTGTAGAAAATAAAAGTTTTTTAATTTAAAACTGAAACATTTTTTGAAGAGGATAGGCTTTTTTCTTCCGGGAGGTCATTTAACAGGACAAATTTTTATAGCTCCTAATTTTAAATTTATTTTTAAGTGAACAAGATTCGAAAGTAAAAGACAAGTACCAAATGGAAAATTTTAAATTTTGGGGACGAAAGAGGTTTAATTTTTTCAAATGGGCGAGTTAGAATAAATAAAAAAACAAATTCAGACATTCTGTTTCAACAGGGGGTGAATTCATTTGGGAGGTCCCCCAAATCTTCAATTTTAAAAATATTTATTCTCTTTTTTTTTATTATCAAGTATGATACATGCAAAAAAATTTTAGAAAAGGGCTAAAAAACCCAGACCTATCTATTCCAGGGGAAATTATTTAATATTTTTTTTTTATGTAAAAAATTAATTCTATTTATTTTTTTTTTTTTTCCTCAACAATACTTTTTTTTTTTTCTTTCAAAACTATATATTCTATAAAAGTTTAGCCTATACATAATTATTTTCTTTCATCTATTAAATTTATATAATAATTAAAACTCCTAAAATTTTAAACCTTTTGGGATTTTTCATTTTAAATTTTTTAACTTTGTTAAAAATTTATGTAAAACCATATATTTTTTTTTTTTTTAGCCTTTTATTTTTTCGGTATCCTTTGGGAGGGTTTGGGGTGTAGTAAAAGGGAAACAATAATGTAATAATAATAACCCACAAAATTTTAAAAAAATTTTTTTTTTTATTTTTAATCTCAATTAGTACATTTTTTTTTTTTTTTTTATGATCCATTGTATTTAAATTGCTATTTTTTATTTTTTTTTTTATTTTAGTCTCTTTTAACTCTTGTGAAGTCTACAACACACCATTGAAAAAATTGACATTTTAATATCTAGGTAAAAGTTCCCCACACACCCAAGGTCTCCCAGCATTTAGAGTCGCGGCATTTGTTCAAATTTGTCACAAAGTTTATTTATATTTTTTTTTTATCTTTTTTATTTGTTCTCCTACTTCCAGGAGTGGGGCCCCCAAAACAAGTTTTTTTTTATTAATCTCGAGTTACCCCTTTTTGTTGATAAAAACCCCAATTGGAAATTTTTTAAAAAAATATAAATATATATATATATAATATATATAATATTTTATATTTAGAAACATTTCTAGAATAAAATATATACACACATCTAATTGACAGAAAAAAATCAGGCAGGGGGAGTTTGTACTGGGAAATAAAAAAAAAAAAATGTAACCGGACATAAAAAAATAAGCTTTTTTTCATGCAAAAAAAAATATAAAAAAAATCTCAAATCATTTAAAAATAGTATGTCCGTGGAACTGTCTTGAGTGAAAGAAAAAAATATGATTATTCAGTCCGTCGAAATAATCACCTTTTAGTCGTGGCAAACGCGTTTACAAGGACTCTGATACCCAAACGGCAACGTATTAAAACATTATGAATCCCTTAAGTAGACTTTCCTCGCAATATCTGTAAACTAATCTAAAAAAGTCAAACAATTCCTATAGCTATAAGTTTTCGGTTGTAATCTTTAACAACCCAAGGATATACATTTAGTTGATAGCGTATTTGTCCACAGAGTCAAGGGTATCTCTTAGTAAATCTAGTTTATTAAACCTTAATTCCTTCCTGTAGATATGTAGACTCTAAATAGACAATATAAGTTTATTATTCAGGATAAGGTAATCAAATAAAGCACGAGTTTTTTAACATATAATATCGAGAGAGACAAGTTTTAGCTGCGCACCGTACCATTTAAATAACTTATAGTTTACTTATTCATTATCTAGTGAGAAAGTTTCTTCGTGTCAATCTATAGCAGACAACTATTATAAATACAAACACTAAGAAAGTTGGATTTTAGGCACCAATAATAGTTATTGGGTTGTTTTTTCAGCAAACCCGAGATTCATGATAGATAAAAAATAAATATCGTTCATGTAGTAGTGTAAACACACACACACATTAATTTTAATTATAATGATAAGCTCAACTTATATTCACATGTGTTCATTTCTTAAGCACTTTCATTCTGTGTCATCTAACGAATAAAATTAGTAATTATGACTTTTTCGGCATATTGTGCTAGAACCGTCATATCTTATTTAATTAATGGTATTAATACTACTCATACAATAATTTAAATATGCTAATGAGGTAGGAATAATGAAAGTATTTATGGGGGAGGGATAAGTGTACCAGCCTTTGTATGGAGGGAGAGTTGGAAATATCCGCAGTTTAATAGGACAGTGTTCGAAACTCCAACCGCGTCAATGAACCATACCAGACGAGCCCCATCTCGTTACTTGTATTAAATACAATTATGAGGATCTTGAATTTATTTTAAATATCATAAGGAACAAACACGACGATTACATTTTATTAAATAATGTATAAATTTTACATATGTTCCTAAGTTAAATACCTAGGGAAAAATCATGTCGGCTAGATATTTTGATAACATAAATAATAACTTTTACATAAGTTTATAAGTAAAATATCTAGGAAAAAAATCACGGTGTTTATATAACTTTTACATAAATTCAAGTTGTAACGGTTTTAAATATCTAGAGATAGTGTGTTAAATAATTCCCTTAGTACCAATAAAATAATAAACCGATTTTTATATTTCCATCAAACATTAATATATATTTTATAAAATATTATAACTGTGTCAAATTAGGGTTTTGTAATGCCTCAAGGACTATAATTTTTTAATTTAATAAATTCACTAAAAATAATAATAGAAAGAGCTTCTATATTTCCTGTAAACCGTTGAAGTAATTAAATAGTGAGTTACTATCACACATAAGAATATTTTATCAATAGAGCAAGTTATTAACACTTTCAATGTATACTATTATATATGTTTTGATTTATCCAAAGCTATTATTTATGATTACTCCCTCATTGACACCTGGATACGGGAGTCGAACCAGGGACTTGTGATGCAACAATATGGCTTGTATTTATAAAAGTGATTAGCGTCTATCCCTCTAGATGGAGCAGAGGAGAAATACATCAAGCCTCAGCGAGAGAGTTAGTGTGACTGGAACATAACAGTAAATAGTTCGGGTTTGAGAGTCACACAAGCACACACACACACTCACCACACTCACACACACTTTCTTTTATTATTATATATTCCTGTTCTATTAATATAAATACGCGGTTAGCCATGCAGGGAAGAGAGAGAGAGAGAGAAAAAACAAGATCGAAACTCGCCGAGCTACAGTCCCGTTTTTATAGGAAACAGCTAGAAAACCACATAGCTCTAATTTCACGTATTCATATGTCAAGATAGGTGCACAATTAATAATTATGATGTTTTTGTATCGACATATGACATTAAGACCCTTTGCGGATCCCGTTATCTATCAGACCGCTCCCACCTACCGACGCGAACAGATGTGATAGCTCAACGCCGCGCAACCACAGGTACACGTTGTTTAGCAAATACCCTCATGACATTAGCTGTGCTCATACGGACTTTCTAGGACTCTCGGCTAAGTAAACTAGCGGTGTTTTCCACTCTCCCTCTACGCAATGTGGACTCACTTCCCGATTTCTGATCTATTAGCGTAATTAGTATAGCGCCCGCTTAAAAACGCTAATTACCTTTTATAAATACAAACCATTATTGTTGCGTCAAAAGTCCCTGATTGTGAGGAATGCTTGACCTTCTACTGTGGTCTGGATTCCACGTTAAACTGTAGGTCCACCATTTTCATCTCACATTCACCTGAACGGGTAGTAAGACCAGTGAAACTAATCGTGCCATTGATTCAACGTTTATATTTACAAATACCATATAATTTCAGATAATTCATATATATATATATATATATATACGAATGTGTAGTAAGACGCGATAGTAGATATTATTATTATTATTATATTAGAAACTCACGCGTAGTTTACTCGCGTCAATATATATAGAAAGCTTGATAGCGTATTTTGAAATATTTAACTGCTTAGTCTTGTCAGAGGTGAAGGAAGGGTTTTTAAAATCTGTACCGCGACCTAGGATTGAACCTCAGACCCCCCTAGCACTTGGGACGGCTGTCAATGACCAAGTAATCCAGTACTAAGAATTATATCGCTGTTTTTTAATCAGAAATATTATTATTGATTTTGAACATCTCCAAACTAGAAGCCTTTTTTTATTACAGACGGCATCACCTGCAAAACGATCTATATTTTATTTTAGTACATGTATAGATCTTAGTGATTTTAGTGCAAGATTGAATCACTTCTCTGTCTCTGGTACCACAACTCTAGAATTAAGTTAGCTCTGTAATTTGGTTACATCTAATTTTGTTATACTTGCATCGAGGGACGCTTGGTCTTAGGCGTCACTAGATGATCGATGAAAAAGTTATCGAGAGCAGGGTCACAAAGAATGGATATATTATAAATATTTAAAACAATGTTTATATTCTTGCATTTTATCCTACAGAGTTTGCAACATTTTAATACATACCATGACACCTGGACACGAGAATCGAACCCGAGAACCTTTGGTTTACATATACTTATTACCTATGTATCTTAGTACACGTGTTCTGGTTTGTTACCATTAAGGCGTAAGGTATACTCGTAAATATATATTCTAAAACTATAATTTGTAATGGTAGTAGAGCCAACGAACAGCAAAGAAAAAGAAAAAAGTGATAAAGTGACACAACAGCAACAGCACAGCACGTTACAAATAACGTCAAATTCAAGCAAACAAAATACGAGCAAGCAAATCGACTACGAGGCAGTCCCAGAAGTAGAACGGGGCCCATTAGACGACAGCTCCCAACTTTTAGGGGAGCGCGATTCGATATCGCTATCATCAGTCGGAGCTACACGTTCCAAAACAATACTATGGAGAGATAGGACCAAGTTCGGCGCTCCCTATACTCATCCCAGAAGCGATCAGACTTCGGTAATCAAATCAACTCGGCATTGGAACGGTTCACCAAGGACAGGTGACCCTAGACTGAAGACACCAACGGATCAAACCCCGAGCGTGATCAACGGAATCCATTAGTCACCAACACCATTTGACAGCTAAGTACAAAAATCAGGGTTCAACAAACCATCCTTGTGATGTAAAGTTTTTTACCCCAGTGTAGATGTGTTCGTTTTCAGGGTGTGGTGGTAGATGGGAGCTACCAATCTCATTTATTGTTGGCAAAGAATATACGTAAAGAGAAAATTTTTTCTTTCTCAAAATTTAAGTAAAAAAACCCCGATAAAGTCACATAAAGTTCAATTGGAATCCATGTAAATTTAACCTATACGTCCAAAAGTGACAGGTGGAGTCAATAACAAACTCGAAATCACCGCAATATTCTTTATAAACTAAAGCGCAACAAATGTTAGTTAATAAAAAAAAATTAAAATTAAATATGGACTGGTTTGAAACAAATTGTATTTATTAATGTATTAGAAAGACAGTAACATGTGTGATTCAATTTAATACAACCATTCTAGCAACAAAATTACCAAGGTTTAGGAGGACTAAAAACAATTTTATTTTAACAAATATCAGTATATGTAATGATTTATATAGAGGGTTTGCACATTAACGCGGGAAAACCACTTATTCATTACGAAAGATGAATCGTAAACAAGGTCCAACGAAAATTATGCGCTTCGTTTGACGCTGTTTCTGAAGGAGGTGGTTCATTGTCCATTTTAACAAATCTTGAACATCGAAAAACCTCTTATTTGGGGTACGGTCAATTTTCTGATAGAGCTAGAGCATTTGTAGTGTTTCAAAAGGCGAGGGGGTATCAGTTAAAGGTATAAGTTAAATATGGTACTTGGAGATGAGATTAATCCAAACCGGGGAAACTATAATTCAGTACAATTGGAATAGTAGGCTATACCCTAGCAAAATTGTAAGTACTCACTCATTGTCATCAAGGATTTAGCCCCAAATAGGTTGCTGAAAGATGAACTCCAATACGAAGTTAATATTCGCATTTGAAGCCTGTTAGACAGGGTTTAGATGGGTTACGTACCCAGCTCCTTCAGCTATTAGAAAAGGAAAGAGACTTTAAATTCCTCGATAGGGGAAGCCATCCTTAATTCCCCGCTATCGGAAGAATTTCCCGATTGTAGAACGTAAGTTACATAACTTAAGGAAAGACATAACCGAAAAGACAGAGTCACCCCAAAGTCAAAAAAAAAAATAACATAACTCTTATCAGTTAAATGGTAAGTGGGATTTAAGTTCGTTAAACCCTTCTAAAACAACCCAAACCGGGTCTGATCCTCCCCAAAATTTACTCCTCATTTTCTCACTTTACTCAAAACTGTTAAAAGTCTTGACTTAACAAAATTTTGTGATTCCGTTTGAATGGGATCAGTTATTATTGTTATTAGGGTTTCTTTGTATCTGTTGATGTGTCATTCAAAACCAAAGGGGCCCTCCTTCGGGCGTCTTTGGTAACACTTCTTCATTTCCTGTACTCGCTCTTAAAACCTTTAGTCATTGTTATGTACATTTTATTCTTTTTACAAACGTGAAATATTAGCTTTAGTGTCAATGTCATTCTTTAGTTAAGGGACGTGAGCTGTTGACTCACTCTATGTTACGGATCATGAGAAGGGGTTGTCTCTCTATCATGTTGTCGATTGACTTTTTTTTTATGTTTTATTATTATAAATCTGGAGACCAATTGTTAGACCTTTATGCTGTTCTCTGAGGCCCCCATTTTGAAGGGCGTTTGTATGCAAGAGTCGCCTGACATTAATTATTGTTGTAATGCCTTCAGGCCCTGGCGGTGCCCTTTGTGCCTTGCAGCCCTTTGGCTTATGGTTCCTTTGTTATTCCTAAGTGTAACTCCTTCATTGAGTTTGTACTATGTTTCTTTGAAAATAAAATTAAAAACTCTCTCGTGTCACAGCTGTCTTTTAAATTTTATGTGGGATAATAAGGGGGGTAAGTTACAAGAGAGAGGCTGCCCCCACTATGCTCTCTTTGAGGGGAGTTGGGCATGCTTAGGAATCTTAGGACTGAGGTATAAACCAACCATTGGTATTTTTGATAAAATTGTTCTCTGTGCTAATTCCTTTTTTTACATTTTCATGCTGATACAAATAGACCCAAACAATAGCCGTTTAAATCCTAATCCTGAGTAACAAGATAATCTAATAATACATATAGAATAAAATTCATAGAATGAGTTTCGTTAAACCCCCGTTACACCCTTTACTTTTTTAGCGTGAAAACTCATCAGAAACAAATGAATATAAAATAAACTTCGTGGCTAAGCGAGCATTTTATATTCTCTAATGCCCTCTGTAACCTAAAAAAATATCAATGCAACCGCTTAGTTACTCTAAGTTAAGATAAGGGGCGCCACCAGTACAAAGATGTACTGAAGTCAATCAAGAATTTCCCCTTGAAAACTAACATAATTAACTCGCCGTTCACCGGCGTTTAGACCCCATTTATAAATCATAATAACATTAAAAACCCCAAAAACAGTAATTTTGAATAAGTATCCCCCCATTTAAACCAGAACTGAATTTTGAAAATATTCCCAAACATTAGTTTTATACCGGTGCCCTCACCTTGTGTAAGCAGGGGTACAATGAGTGCTGCTCTACACAGACACCCCGGGACATAGACAAAGGCATGCTCCGATGCTTCCAGAAGGGGAGCACGAGAGCAATTTCCCAAAACACGTACCGCCCAAATTTGGGTTTCACACCGTGTGGTTCGCAAAAATTTAAAAACGGGTTGTCGCGTTTCGCGATGTTCTGAAAAAAGAAAAGAGATTACATAATATTAGTTATTGGGGGTAAAAAAGGGAATAAGAATTTGAGAAACCGCTAAGGGATTTTAGAGTTACGTGCGGAGACATACTCTATGGGGGGCTGGGTGAGAGCCTCCCAAACCACTGTTGACACATCTCGCTTATCCGAGCAGGGCTTTGGGACGTCGATGACACGCTATTTTTTCCCCCAACCGTCAGCTTAACCTCAAAATACTTGACATATTATTGTGGGGTTTGTAAAGTAAGAATGTAGGTGAGAATAACTCGAATAATGATAACCTTATAAAAGAATATCACGAATTAAAACAGTCTCAATTAATTCTGCAACGCTGGATGCAACATTAAAGGATGTGAGCGCCGGTCTACACGTTATGAAACTATTTATTTTTATATTAATAGATTAGAGATGAGGAGGGTATAATTTAGAGAAAATATACTCGCTTTTTCATGAAGAAAGAGTTAGAATCATTGAGTAAAAATTTCTTAGTGGTCTTTATTAAAACTTGAAATTTGTCAACAGTTTTAAAATATTATGTAAAATTAGTAACCCGCAATATGCGACACTAAAAAAGATTATTGTTTTTTAAACAGATAATTTTAAAATCTAGCCTGTATATTTTAGTGCTACAAATTTTAGTTTTTTAGTACCGCGTTATTACTAGAGAGTTACCTAACAGTTCGAGTTATACGAATATATATTAACTACGCTAGTGTGTTTAGGGATGAGAAAGGGTTGAATTTAGAGGAACTGCCCCCGATTTTTTGTGGAGTGAGAGTGGAAAACTATTTAGGAAAATAAACCCTTCAGTAAACCCCGCCTGGGATCGACCCCCGATCTTCCTTTATCAGCTTTAAGTCAATTGCGAAGTAGCGCGTTAGACATTGCGGCCCCCGAAGCAGAGGCTACTTAACTCACGGGCCCGTTAAGGGCTTTCACAATTCCTCTAACTATGAACCAAGGATGTGGGGAAAATAGGGACAGTTTTTTATCTATATTCAAGAAATTTCACCAAAATTTTCCTCTATATGAAGGATAAAAAGTTAGTTTAACAGAATGTTCAAATCTTTTTCTTGATAAGGGTTTCCCTTGACTGTTAAATTATATCATCTAATTAAATGATATATTTTCTTAAGGATTATATCATATCCCCTAGGTTAAGCTTATAAATATAGTTACCATAATATAAAATTTTCCCTAACACAAATGTCCTGCCCGCTTGGAAAAAGGTTTTGATACTGGGCTGGAGCCATCGAGCACTCAAGGATGTCGATTTAGTCTAGTCATGGTAAAAAAGTGACCAGAGAAGAAAAGCAAATGTGACTCCCTACAAGGAAAGTTTCAGAATTTAAAAGACGGAACACCACACTAGATATAAGTTAGTTATAGATAAATCTTGGTACAAAAGTTGGCATAGCAAAATAAATAATTGTATATGGCAAATGTAACCCCAAATAGGTAAAGAAAGAACAATTTTAAAATTTTCACAGTTCAATACTACATAGTACACTCCGATAGGGTGTACCCCCAGGTGAGGATAGAGGGATGCTCACCTCCACTTGATGTCATAGTGGCTTTAAAAACATGGTCCTGTAACACCCCCCTTAATTCCAAAAAAACTAAGGCTGGTGCACAACAAAATCAAGACTAAAAAAAAATATAATAATTGCAGAGGAGCCGATAGGATAATCACAAAGTAAATAGGCCGTACTAAGGCCCATTCATTTTCTGTTTCCCTGAACTCACTCTTCAACAATGTTGAAATGAGGATAATTATATGTACCTTGGCTACAGTGGAAGGATATAACACGAATATTTGATATAAAGAAATATCTCTGTAAATAACATTTTATTTATTGATATTGAATAGAGAGAGATTAAATATTGAACGTAATAAAAAATTTGCATATAAAAATATAAGTGAACATTACAACGAAAACAAATAGTTGCGGGCAATTTATTACCGACATCGGTAAGTTACTAATAATTCTTCCTTAATGGCAATACCAAACCTCTCAACCCAGACAGGCTCTAAGTTACTGATAAGTTACTAACTTATACAAACTTTAAGCCAGACAGGTATAAGTTACTAACATTCTTTCTAACCAGAATACTGTAGCTCTCACGCAAGACAGGCTCTAAGTTACACATAGCCCACTAACATTATAAAACTTTCAAGCCAGAAAAAGATATAAGTTATTAACATTCTTTCTAAACCAGAATACTGTAGCTCTCACGCAAGACAGGCTCTAAGTTACACATAAGTCACTAACATTATAAAACTTTCAAGCCAGAAAGAATATAAGTTACTAACATTCTTTCTAACCAGAATACTATAGCTCTCACGCCAGACGGGCTCAAAGTACTAATAAGTTACTAACATTATAAAGCTTTCAAGCCAGACAGGGGTATAAGTTACTAATATGTTACAAACATTTTTTCTAACCAGAATACTATAGCTCTCACGCCAGACAGGCTCTAAGCTATAATAAGTTACTAACATTATAAAGCTTTCAAGCCAGACAGGCTCAAAGCTACTAATAAGTTACTAACATTATAAAGCTTTCCAGCCATACAGGATATAAGTTACTAATAAGTTACTAACATTATAAAGCTTTCAAGCCAGACAGGCTCTAAGTTACTAATAAGTCACTAACAGTATAAAGCTTTCCAGCCAGACAGGTATAGGTTACTAACATTCTTTCTAACCAGAATATTATAGCTCTCACGCCAGACAGGCTCTAAGTACTAATAAGTTACTAACATTATTAAAGCTTTCAGCCAGACAGGATATAAGTTACTAATAATTTAAACTAAACATTTTCTAAACCAGAATACTGTAGCTCTCACGCCAGGACAGGCTCTAATTTACCCATAAGTCACTAAACATTATAAAGTTTTTCAAGCCAGACAGGGATAAGTTACTAACATTCTTTCTAACAAAAAAATACTAACACTCTCACGCCAGGAGGCTTTTAAGATACAAACATTTTAAAAATTCTACGTCTTGTAAAAATTGACAATTGAATACCCTGCGAACCATATGGGGTTTTACGTTACAAAAACCCTAAATGAAGATAAACATTCATGAAAATGTCGCATCTAAAAGGATTAAAGTAATACGTGATATCCCTACGAAACTTATTTTTTAAATGTTGTAAAGGTTATAAATTTTAATATTTAATTTGCCAAAAAAGAATTTCAACTTTACAACAGCCAAAAGAGAATTTCGTATTTCTAACACATCCCGGAACCCTATGTGTGTCCGAGGACCTGATCCTAACAAGAGTAGTTCGTCCATCTGGACTACACCATTAAATACAAATATATATTAGAGCTCAAAGAGGGGGAAGAGGGGAAAAACAAAAAACCGGGAAACAAAAAAACAATGTAGAGAGAGGGTGATAAATAGATGACGGTAGAATAACGTAGCACATGGTAGATTGTTCTAGACCAGTGGTTCCCACCTAGGGGCGATCGTCCCCAAGTGGGCGATTTGGATTATCAGGGGGGCAATAAATAAGTGGGAGGCGTTTGAGTACTCAAAGGAGGAAAATTAAAATGTACTGTACAGTAGAAGTTGCGGGTAGCACGAGTCATGGTATTCTCAGCCGGCGAGTTCACAGCATCACCCCTCTCCACAATGCCCATCTGTTGTTGGTCAGCGCGGCGATGGTGACTCAACCCCTCCCCCTCTCCCATCACAACACACTTCCCCATTGACCTACATTCGTTTCAGTCTTCACTAGCCTTTGTGTCCCTCACCATCAGTTTTTGTACATGTCTTTTCTCTTTTTGTGCGTTTGGGTTTTGAAGTATAGGAGTTCTTTGCACAATGGATTCAAAAAAAAAGGGAAGTGTCGTCAATACTCATTGAGTATTTAAAATTCGGTTTTTATCCCCGTCCCCAACAAATGTGCAATTTCCACATTGTCTTCTGTTGTAAAACATTTACTAGTAATGAAGCCATGAAGCCCTCGCAAATGAAAGATCATTTTTCAAGAGTTTCACAGTGATAAAGTGAGTAAAGAACTTAGCTATTTTCAAACCCCAAGCTAAAGCTGATAAATGGGCCTAATGTGAGTGAATTATTTAAAAAAACGAGCAACCCATCTTAACAAAGGTCTTCTTGCTTCTTACGAGGTGTCTTTTTTGATCGCTAAAAAGGGGGTAAACCCCACACAGTTTGCAAAACTCTTGTTTTACCAGTACCAAAAAATTAATGATATCATACTAGGAGAGGGCCCTAGTAATAAGATAAGTCTATCGGTTCCTTTGAGCAACAATATGTTTCCCGTTGAATTTACAAAATGGCACGGACGTTGAATCCAAACTCATTCAATTTGTTGAAAAAAAAATAAATTTGGATTGCAGATTGATGAATCAACTGTGATTGATAACAAAGCAATTTTATTAGCTTATGTGAGATTTATCAATGAACAAAAGGAAATTACCCAAAGGGAAAATTTTTTTTTGCTAGAACTTTGATCACTGATAAGAAGTGATCGCCGATTTTTAAAGTGGTGCAAGATTTTTTTTGAGAAAAAAGAGATTCCTTAACAAACGCGAGAAATTGTGCAACAGACGGGTGCTCCTGCCATGTCGGTCGTCATGCTGGGTTTCTATCCACCTTAGAAAGGAAATGCCGGAGGTCATCACTATTCCCTGTGTCATTCATCGTCAACACTTAGCTGCGAAAATTGAGTGGTGTCCTGCATGAAACCCTACAAACTGGTTATTATGGTGTCAACAAGATCAAAGCTAATTCCCTTTAATGACCATCAATTAGACAACTTTGCCATGAAAAAGATGAGGAATTCGAACGCTTGCTTCTACATACGGCGTGAGGTGGCTTTCCAAAGGAAACTGTTTGTGCCAATTCTTGAATTATTTGACACAGTTACTGAGATTCTCGACACGTCTGATCCTGATTTAAGTGAGGGAATTTGAAGCAACGAAGTTGTAACTTGCATACCTTACAGATATTTTTGAAAAAATGAACAAAGTCAATATAAGGCTTCAAGGAAACAAGATGAACCTTATCAAGGCAAAGGAATTATTTCATCATTTATCGCCAAGTTGATATTCACAAGGTAAAAAATTGGCTGTAAAGAGTGATTCAGTTTCGGAACCTTAAATAGTGTTCAGTGTCAGATAACTAGAATCCTGAACTCCCCGAAGAAATAATCCTAATTTTTACGATCACCTTGACCCGATATAAACTGACATGGAATCGAGATTTGAAGATTTGGGCCAAGTTACAAATTCCGGATTGGATTTTTACATCCATTTTCATTTGAAGCTGTGATAAGCTTGATAACTTTTGCAGACAGAGTTTCTAGATCTGAAGTATGACTGTGAGGTGAAAATCATTTTCAAGCAGAGCAGTTACGAGTTAGTATGGGTGAAGCTTATCGACACTTATCCACAAAATGTGGGGAAAAACTGAACCATTCTCATCTCGTTCCCTCAGCATATTTAGTTGAAAAATGATTTGTTCTGTTGTCCAGTCCTCACAAAACAGAGAAATAAGTTGGACATTTGCCTCAAAGGGACTTGCGCCTGAACTTGACGAACATAGAGCCAGATATTTAAGCTTTAACTGAAATCTACCAAGCACAAGGCAGCCCTTGAAAAGGTTTGAATAAACAATAACAAAGTTTTCAAACTTTCATTTATTTTTTCAAATTTTAACTGTCAACTTTCTTAATTCTTCCAGATTACAATTTTAAAAATTGAAAACATGTACGCGTTTTTTAAATGACTGTCAATGATCTTAGTTAATTATTTCTTTTCTTTGTTCTAAAAAAAATGTGTAAAAAAATGTACAATTTTTTTTTTCTATTTTATTTAAGAGTGACCGGATAAAAATGCTTTGGTTGTTTTTATATACGGTAATAAAATTGTTTAAAATAATAAAACTGCTTTATTATTTACACTTACATTACATTGAAATTAGGCCCTACAAAGAAAATGAAAAGGGCGTCGATAGGTGTTAGCCAACCTCCAGAAAGGGGAGATGGGGCCCCAAAAGGTTGGGAACCACTGTTTAGACCAAATGTTTCAACACATCACCACTTCTTGCGCGTTTCGCGCCACAATTTTCCAACATGCCCCGCGATAATGCACAGTTCAGTCTTGCATGATTTTCACTCGGCTTAGTTGGTCAGTTAAATTCATTGTGGCATATTATTTTTGTACGGGGAGTACAGAAGTGAGTTGAGCTGCTGAATGGGGCACGGTGAGTTTCTTGTTTTATTTCCAATAGTGTCCAGACTTGCTTTTATTTATTAAACCGTTTGTAGCTTTACGGTAGTAAACGCTACAGTCCCAGGTGTAACTGGGAGTCAAGAGGACAAGGATACCGGGTAATTTAAAAAAACCCAGGGTGGACTAACTGGCACAAATTGAGGTAAACTGATAATTTAGTCAATAATAGGACAAGTAGTTTAGTAGTAGATGTAGGTTTAAATTACAGATGATTTACGCGCTAAAAATTTGAAATCAAATATTATATACAATGAGGATTGTAAAATGAATAGAGCAAAAAGGTCCTAATTAATGGTTTAAGATGTAAGGATAAAGGGCTAAGGAAAATTAGAATAAAAATCCTCAGATGATAGATAATAGGTGAGAATGATGATTGTGGAAAGCAAGGCAGATTACGGTTTAGTGAGGGGTTTCCCAACCACGGTGGGAGCCTGGAATTTTAACACATACACAAAGCGTGAAAGAACATACTTTGCAGAGGTGGAGGAAGGGTCTGGTACTCAAATTAAATATGTGCCAAGACTGGGATTTGAACCCCGGAATCCGTAAAAAGAAGTTTGAGCCTGACCCTTTGACCGCTTTGGTCCACATAATTATATTGTGCTTCCTTCGATGAAATGGAATATCTGGGTTTAAAACAATAAGTTTGGGAAATGATGATAATTAGTTATTAATGATAACAATGATAATTTTAATTAAAAGTATTATGACATCTGTCCCAAAGGCGAGATAGCCGTGTCAAAACAATAACTACTCCAACACTCAACCTAGCCAATAATCAATTAGCAATAATTAATTAACAATAATTAATCATCAAGAAAACCCAACATGTCCGCGGTTTGTTGGCGAGGGGGGCTGTAGGGGAGGGTAAGAGGGGGAAGGAGGAGTTCAGGGGAGGGGGAAGGAGGCTATTTATAGCAGTCAATAGAGAGCAGGAGGAGGGTCACGTGACCCAATCTGGCCAATCAGAAATAAGTAGGGCAAATTGATTCGTAAGGGCCCGATCACTACTATACATTGGTCACCTCCTCGCGGTTGTTTCTCGAACTACGCCATAAAGTTTCAAAAAAAATTCTTCATTTTCATCCAAAAATAAATAGCTTAATTTTAACTGGGCTGGATTTTATTTACGTGTTCCCTTTTAGCTAATAACAAAATAGTGTACAGTTTGCGTGCGCTGGATTTCGAAGTCAGAGCGTTCGACAGGGGAGCGTGGCGGGGAAGGGGGTTGGGGGGTTTGAGTACCCCCAACGGCCAGAGCTAAATTTTTGTAAACCATTATATATACCTACAAGCTTTTTGGGAATGTTTTTAAATTGGTATTTGTTAACTTGATCATTTATATTTTTACTATTAAAAGTGATAATTAAAAAAAATACTAAATAAATAGAACTAAATTAAAATTGACTTAACCTTCATATAGGCCAGCTGTGAAAAAAAACACTTTATTTTAATAGGTAAATGTCTAGCCACCGTGAAACTCCTCGATGGAACCAGTGTGAAACTGGGAGATTAGGAACCAACTGCAAATCTTCAGTACTTATGCCCCTTTCTAGCTGCAAGAATATCATTTTGGACTAATAGAGAGGATAAAAAATAAGGATGTGTGGGGACTTGGTATTTTCTTCGCTCACAATGTTTAAATGGTCATACCCCTTTCCCCATTTTATTTTCTCATTAGATCTGCGTTGATCTTGGTATATCTCAAAACTACGGCAGAGGGACTCAAGCCCCCTCAAACAAGCCCCTCCCCGTGAGTACGCTATGATTTGGGGCTAGCCATAATGCATCGTGAACATTAACAATTTTATTTTAAATTGTAACATTCAAATTTAAACTCAAAGAAACAGTGCAATTTTCATTTGAGTAGTGATTGTTTTAATTTTTTTTTCGCCATATGCTTTGATACGAACAAATAAATAAAAAAGGAAATAGTGATGTCCACTATTGTTTATAAACACAAGGGGCAAGGTGAATGCGGTTGGGAAAGAGATATCCAAGAAATGTATGTGGAAAAACTTTTTTATGGACAGATTCAGTAATGAATGGGTGCGGTATTTAAAATTGTGGTTTGAATTGGAATCCAATAGGTCAATGAGAAAGAAGAGTCTAACATTGGTTTGATCATGTTGAGTGGAGAGTTTGAATAAGTGATGAAAAAAAATTATGAAGGTTAGAGTTGTGGTTGTTTTTTTGAGCTAGAAGAACAGTTTCTTTCTACTTGTAAAGGGGAAAAGGGGACTAGTATGTATAATTATATTTTGATATAAAAGTAGTTAAAACCCACTGAGCCACCGATATGTTGTTTCAAGCCATTCGTACATCGTGATATCTTCAGAAAAACTCATTTAAGCGGTGAATATAATATATCTAATGGGGTGTATACCATTACATCGCGTTTTAGGAACAAATACGGGTGGGCACCCTTTTCATCGCAAGTCCATTACATCGCATGTCCATTACATCGCGTTTTGGGAACAAATACCCTTTCAGGTCCATCACGTCACATTTCCCCCACTTCTCTATACCCCGCTACCATACTCTGAGTACAACCAATAGGATTGAAGTGGCGTATATGTACCATTACATCGCAAGTACATTACATTGCATGTCCATTACATCGCGTTTTGGGAACAAATACCTTGCAGGGCCATCACGTCGCATTTCCCCCACCCTTTTTTATACCCAGCTAACCCTACTATGATGTAAAACAATAGGGTTGAAGGTGCGTATATGTTACAATATAAAGGTGGAAGAACCCGGATGTTGGTCCAACGAGTTGGCTGAATAAAATACAACTTAATTTTCCACGTGTTTGTCTTCCCAAAATGTTGGATCCAACTTGTTATATAATAAACGAGGCTTCACTCTAACTATAAAGGTGGTTTGGGTTTAAAGAATTATGTGCTGACTCCCCCTTTTTTTGTTGGCAAAACTAGACTTTGCGACTTTATTGGTAGGAAACATCCTTATGGCCCTGTTTTTAGAGTTAAGTAAACTATTGTTGGAGGATTAATTACAATAAAAAGAAGAGTTTTTATTAAGACTTACTTCAAAAATACAAAATTATATAACTTATTGCCTATACGATAG
Source organism: Timema cristinae (assembly GCA_039000515.1). Classification (NCBI taxonomy): domain Eukaryota; kingdom Metazoa; phylum Arthropoda; class Insecta; order Phasmatodea; family Timematidae; genus Timema; species Timema cristinae. The sequence continues at coordinate 30,541 of JBCFYV010000493.1, read as the reverse complement.
TTGGAACCTGTAGTTAGACGTATGGGTAAATAAATTACCAAAAAATTAAAAACCTTATTTTGGTAAAATTTTTTTTGGATTTAATTTAAATTCTCTCATATTTCTCAGCAAACTTTCTTGTAAACACGGTTTAAAGTAGTAAATAATTATTAGTTTCTAAAAGTACGTTTAGCGTTTGATTCTATCCTAAGTATATGTATGGGCCTACATTATACATTGAATTAGGGCTACTTTTGATTATTTTTTCACCATGTCTCACCACACGTTATTATATGTTTTAAAGAGGAAGAAGGTGAATTTAGGTTAAGTGTTCCATCACTTGGTAAGGGAAAGTGAAAGACTATATAGGTAATTTGTCCTCAGTATGTTCAGACAGATTTTAACCCAGCCTTCAAACACAACAAACCACAGCAGATTATCGGGCACATAAGTTCTGTTAAAATTATATGTAAACTAAGATAAAATAAGAGAGAAACAAAAAGGTTTTAATAATTTTACTATTCCAAATGAATATGAGAGCCAATGAAATACTCAATCCATATTATTTTTTATAATTTATATAAATAAAAACTCAAATAAGAAATTATTTTACGTGATATGAAATTTAATACTGTATTAGATGTTCTAAGTGGCTTTCATTTTCCAAATTATAAACCACTAGAAATAAATCATAGTAGTCAATTATAGTAACCCTCTTAACCCGAGAAAAGTGGCTTACCAGTTACGTTTGTATTTTTTGTCCCTCTACGTGTAGGCCTATGTATCTTGCCTAGAGCCGAAACAAACTTACTGATTGGGTACAACTTGGTTTTTTGGATTTTTTGTAAGGTTCCCCCCCGGATTTTTTGACTAAGATTTTCTAGCCCTAAAAATTAGAGTAGTTTTTCTCAAGGACAAGAAAAGAGGTAATTATTTTTCTTTTATATACATTTTAACGGTTTTGGATGAAATTGGTATTTAGTATAGTTTAGTAAACCCAAAAGTGAATTCTCACTTTACCATGAAAATCATTTTGGGAGTAGTTTAAATTAGCAAAAATCTCTAATTTTTTTTATATCTTTGAAATATTTGGGATACGATATTTTAGGTTTTTTACTATTAAAATTAAAAAATTTTATAAATATTTTGTCCAATGTACTGAGGCAAAGTTACATAAATAATGTTTTTAAAACAACTCGAATTTTAAATAAACTAATGTATAGTTAATGAATGGACAGATTAGTAAATATATATTAAACTAAGAAGAAATTCGCAGATATAAATCATAAACACCGAATTGCCCTTTATTAATATAAAAGTAAATGGTCAAAACATTTTAAAAATTTTTATAAATTTTAAAAAATTATAAAATGCATGTACATTTAAAAAATATAAAATCTAGGCCTTTAAAATGTTAATTTTTTTTTAAAAAAAAGTTATTTGTCCACGTACCTTCATGTGACATTTTTGATGGAAGATTTTTCAGCAATTAAAGATACTCCATCTACATGCTCTTTTTTTTAAAGATGCAATGTTTCATTCTTCACACATTAATCTACCATACGTTTACATGGCTCCCCATTTGTTTCCACGCACTCTACCTTCATTATTTGCTTGTCACTCGACCCACACTTTGCTCTCAACTGTCCTCCCCCGAATAGAGAGCTGGGGGGATTAGAGAGACTGGGGGAAATAGAGAGCTGGGGGATTGAGAGACTGGAGAATTAGAGAGACTGGTGGATTAGAGAGATGGGGGTTAGAGAGATGGGGGATTAGAAAAAAACTGGTGGTTAGATAGATGGTGGTTGGGATGGTGGATTAGGAAAACTGGTGGATTAGATGACTGGTGGATTAAGAGACGGGGGATTAGAGGTTGGTTGATTAGAGAGATGGGGGAATGAGAAACTGACGGAGAAAAGATACCGGGGGATTAGAGAGACTGCGATTAGAGAGAATTATTGTTGATTACAGGATTGTTGATTAGAGAGTGGGGGGGATTAGGGGGACTGGGGAAAATAGAGAGACTGGGGATTAGAGAGACTGGAAAAATTAGAGAGATGGTGGATTAGAGAGACTGGGGGATTAGAGAACTGGCGGAATAAAAAATGAGGGTAAAGTGGTGGATTAGAGAGACTGAAAGATTGAGGAATTATTGTTGATTCAGAGACTTGTTGATTAGATAGACGGTGGATTAGAGATTTTTGGTGATTAGAATGACTGGAGGATTAGAGGTTGGTTGTTGGAGAAATGGTGGATTAGGAGACTGGGGGTTAGAGAGCTGGTTTGATTAGAGAGACTGGTGGATTAGGAGACTGGGGTTAGATAAATGGTGTTAGGAGATTGTGGATTAGATGATGGGGGTTTGATAGATGGTGGATTAGATGACTGGCGGATTAGAGAGATTGTGGATTAGAGAGTTTGGGTGGATTAGAGAGTGGTGGATTGAGAGACTGGTGGTTTAGAAAAGTGGTGATTGAGAGATGGTGGATTATAGGGGAATGGGGATTATAAAAAAAGACGGAGTAAAGATCCCGGTGGTTAGAGAGAGGGGTGGATTAGAAAAAATGGTGGATTAGATAGAGGGTTTGATTAGAGAGATTTGTGGATTGGGAGACTGGTGGATTAGAGAGATGGGGGATTAGAGAATGGTGGTTAGAGAGATGGTGGTTAAAGAACGGTGTATTAGAGGATGGTGGATTAAGAGATGGTGGATTAGGAAAACTGGTGGATTAGATAGACTGGGGGTTTTTCGGAACTGTGGAAAAAGAGAGTTGGTGGATTAGAGAGATGGGGATTAGAGAGACTGGTGGATTAGAGAGAGGGGATTAGAGAGACTGACAAAATAGAGAAACTGAGGGAAAAGTAAAGATCCCGGTGGTTTAGAGAGATGACAGATTAGAGATTATTATTTTTGATTACGAGATTTGTTGATTAGAGGCTGGTGGATTATAGATTTTGGTTGATTAGAGGATTGGGGTTAGAGAGAGGGTTTGATTGGGAAAAACGGGGATTATAGTGAGTGGTTGATTAGGAGACTGGGGATTAGGGGATTGTTGATTAGAGGATGGTGGATTAGAGAAGGGTGGATTAGTAGACTGGTGGATTAGGAGAGGGTGATTAGAGAGAGGGTTGATTAGAGAGACTTGATGATTAGAGAGACTGGTTGATTAAAAAAACTTGTGAATTAGAGAGACTGCAGATTGAGGAATTTTGTTTTTTACAGAGGACTTGTTGATTAGAAAGAATGGTGGATTAGAGAGATGGTTGTTAAAAGACGGGTGGATTAGAGATACTGGGGGGATTAGAGAGATGGTGGTTTAGAAAAAACGGTGGATTAGATAAATGGTATTAGAAGATTTGTGGATTAGATAGACTGGTGGTTTTGATAGACTGGCGGATTGAGAGATTTGTGGATTAAAAGGGGAGGGGGGTTTAAAAGGATGGTAGATTAGGAGGGGGGGTGGATGAGACTGGGGTTTAGAGAGACTGGTGGATTGGGTGGTGGATTAAGGGGTGGTGGTTAGAGAGACTGGTGATTAGAGAGACTGGTGGTTAGAGAGATGGCGGATTTAGAAAATGACGGAGAAAAAGATACCGGTGGATTAGGAGACGGGACAGATTAGAGAGATTTTTGTTATTACAGAGACGTGTTGATAGAGACTGGTGGTTAGAGAGTTTGGGTTGATTAGAGAGATGGTTGATTAGAGACTGGTGATTTAGAGAATTTGGTGGTATTAGATAGATGGTGGATTAGAGAGATTGGTTTGGATTAGAGGGGACTGGTTAAATTAGAGAGATGAGGATTAGAGAGATGGTTGATTAGAGAAATGTTTTGGATTAGAGAGACTGCAGTTAGAGAGAATTATTGTTGATTACAGAGACTTGTTGATTAGAGAACTGGTGATTAAGAGATTGGTTGATTAGAAGAATGGTGGATTAGAAGCCTGTGGATTGAGAGATTGGTGGATTAGAGAAAACTGGGGGTTTAGATTAGACTGGTGGATTGAGAGATGGTGGTTTTAGAGAGACTGGTGGATTAGAGAAACTGGTGGATTAGATAGACTGGTGGTTAGAGAGACTGTGGATTAGAGAAAAACTGGTGGATTAGATAGACTGGTGGATTAGAGAGACTGGTGGATTAGAGAGATGGATGTTTAGAGAGACTGGCGGAATAGAGAAATGACGGAGTAAAGATCCGGTGGATTAGAGAGATGAAAAGATTAGAGAGAATTTTTGTTGATTACAGAGACTTGTTGATTAGAGAGACTGGTGGATTAGAGAGACTGCGGAATAGAGGACGGGGAGGATTAGAGAGACGGGGAAAAATTAGAGAGAACTGGTGGATTAGAGAGCTGGTGGATTAGAGAGACTGGCGGAATAAAGAAACTGAGGGATTTAAGTTTACCGGTGGATTAAAAGAGACTGAAAGATTAGAGAGATTATTGTTGATTACAGAGACTTGTTGATTAGATAGGATGGTGGATTAGAGAGATTGGTTGTTTAGAATGACTGGAGGATTAGAGAGTTGGTTGATTAGAGAAACTGGTGGATTAGAGAGCCTGGTGGTTAGAGAGACTGGTTGATTAGAGAGGTGGTGGATTAGAGAGACTGGAGGATTAGTTAAATGGTGATTAGAGGAAAAGTGGATTAGATTAGACTGGTGGATTAGATAACTGGTGGATTAGATAGACTGGGGGATTAGAGAGAGATTGTGGATTAGAGGATTTGGTGGATTAGGGGAATGTTGGATTAGAAAAACTGGTGGATTAGGGGAGACTGGTTGATTAGAGTGACGGGTTTGGATTATAGAGAAGGGCGATTATAGAACTGACGGAGTAAAGTACCGGTGGTTTAAAAGAGATGGTGGATTAGAAACTGGTTGGATTAAGAAGGACTGGTTGTTAGGGGAGATTTGTGGATTGGAAAAGATGGGGGATTAGAGAGCTGGTGGATTAGAGGGATGGGGGATTAGAGAGACTGGGGATTAAAGAGATTGGTTATTGAGAGATGGTGGTTTAGAGAGACTGGTGGAATTAGAGAAAATGGTGGATTAGATTAGACTGGTGGATTACAGAGAATGTGGAAAAGAGGATTGGTGGAAATTAGAGAGGACTGGTGGAATATGAGAGACTGGTGGTTAGAGAGAATGGTGGATTAGAGGACTGACGGAATAGAGAAAAATTGACGGAGTAAAGATACCGGTGATTAGAGAGACTGACAGATTAGAGGTTTATTATTTTTGATTACAGGACTTGTTGATTAGAAGAGACTGGTGGATTATAGATTTTGGGTTGATTAGAGAGATTGGAGATTAGAGAGACTGGTTGATTAGGAAACTGGGGATTTAAAAGTGAGTGGTTGATTAGAGAGACTGGAGGATTAGAGAGACTGTTGATTAGAGAGATGGTGGATTAGAGAAACTTGGTTGGATTAGATTGATGGGGTATTAGAGGGACGGGTTTAAGATTTTAGAGAGATGGTTGATTAGAGGACTTGTGATTAGGAGACTGGTTGTAGAAAAAATTTTTGTGAATTAGAGAAAATGACAGATTAGAGAGGAATTATTGTTGGATTCCCCAGAGACTTGTTGATTAGAAAGAAATGGTGGTTAGAGGAATGGTTGATTAGAAAGACTGGTGGATTAGAGATACTGGTGGATTAGAGAGACTGGTGGATTAGAGAAACTGGTGGATTAGATAAACTGGTGATTAGAGAGATTTGTGTGGATTAGAATAGACTGGTGGATTGATTAGACTGGGGATTAGAGAGACTTGGGGATTAGAGAGATGGTGGATTAAAGAGATGGTAGATTAGAAGGGGACTGGTGGATTTAGAGAGGACTGGTGGTTTTAGAGAGACTGGTGGATTAGAGGGGACTGGTGGATTTAGAGTGACTGGTGGATTAGAGAGATGGTTGATTAGAGGGGACTGGTGGATTAGAGAGACTGGGGATTATAGAAACTGGACGGAGTAGAAAGATACCGGTTTGGATTAGAGAGACTGACGATTGAGAGAATTATGTTGGTTACAGAGACGTGTTGATTAGAGACTGGTGGATTAGGAGATTGGTTGATTAGAGAGACTGGTTGGATTAGAGAGACGGGTTTGGGATTAGGAGGACTGGTGGATTGGGAGAAATTTGGTGGGATTAGATAGACTGGTGGATTAGAGAGACTGGTGGGATTTAGAGAGACTGGTGATTAGAGAGACTGGAGGATTAGAGAGAGAACTGGTGGATTAGAGAAACTGTTGGATTAGAGAGACTGACAGGTTAGAGAGAATTTTTTGATTAAGAGATTTGTTGATTTAGAGGGGACTGGTGGATTAAAGAGATTGGGGATTAGAAGAGATGGGGATTAGAGAGTGGTGGATTAGAGGATTGGGGATTAGAGAAACTGGTGGATTAGTGAGACGGGTGGAAATTTAAAAGGACTGGTGGATTAGATAGGACTGGTGGATTAGAAGACTGGTGATTAGAGAGACTAGTGGTTTAGAGAGATGGTGGATTAGATAGACTGGCGGATTATAGAGACTTGGATAAAGAGGACTGGTGGATTAGAGTGACTGGTGGTATTAGAGAGTTTGGTGGATTAGACAGACCGGTGATTAGAGAAACTGGTGGTTTAAAGATTGACTGGTGGATTATGAGGGGACTTGTGGATTAGAGAGAATGTGGATTAGAGAGACTGGTGGATTAGAGAGATTGGTGGATTAGAGAGATGGGATTAGAGAGATTGGCGGATTAGAGAAACTGACGGATTAACGATCCCGGTGGATTAGAGAGGACTGACAGGATTAGAGATATATTTTGATTACAGAGACTTGTTGATTAGAGGACTGGTGGGATTAGAGAGATTGGTTTGATCAGAAGGAATGGTGGATTAGAGACACTGGTTGATTTAAAGACTGGTGGATTAGAGATACTAACGGTTAACATCTTTATTACAAAGGTTAAATTTACACAAAATTTCTATACAATATACTTACGTACAAAAACCTTTAATGTGAAATTTTTTTATGTCTCCATTGGTGAACACATTTGTCTTATTTGTTAGTGAGTATGTGTAACACCCCCACTCCGTTCTCTACCTCGTAGGAATAGGTCACTAAATAAAAAACTACAAGGATAAGAGGGGTCATCTAACATAACAATATTAAAGTAAAAATAGATCAAGCAAGAGTTAAACGTAAAGAGTAATTTTAATTCATCCAAAAAAATAAAAACAGTAATTTTAGTGACCTTAATTCTTTCAAATTATCCAGTAGAACGAGAAAAAACATTGTTGAATTTGATTAATGCTAAAGAAAATAAATGCAATTAGACAAGTTAGCATTATATAAATAAAGCTATTAATAAACTGTAAATCAATATCTATTTCAAAAAATTTATAAAAAGCTTGAAGAGCCTTTCTAAAATTGTTACAAAGGTGTTGATTATTCTACAGACATTATGAAAACATTAAACCTTTCCAAGTCAAGCTATATCATTATTTTATATACTTTTACTTTAAAATCTCGACTTTCATTTTTAAATTTTACCTTCGAGTACTACAATACATATTTTTTAAATACAAACATTACATTAAAATATACACGAGAGTTTAACATTTTCAAAACCTATTGCCCAAACTCACGTGGGACTACTTGAATCGGCATCTTTAAAACTACAAAACAAAGTCTAACAATGATATAAAGTTAATGAACATTAGAAGATTGCCAAATATACGTTACACAAAATATTGAATTGTAAATAAATGAATTTAAAAGTACAACAAAAGCTAGAATTAATACGGAAAGTCCAGATAATTAAGATACATGGTTTTAGTATATTTCAATTAAAATTACGTTAATTTAGACCAGCTATCATTAAGAAATGTACTAACATCTTTAATTTCAGGTGCTGCCCGTCTTCCTCGCTGAGGATATGCGCCTAGGTCTCAGTCCGCGAGATTGTCTCTATGCGTCAATTGATCTGTCTTGCCTCGACATGCCGGACCATCTTGATTGGAATTTAAAGTATGGTGAGTTCCTGGATTGCCACATAGTGTAGGAATATGTCGTCTCTCAGCTCGTGTCCCCTGGGAAAATCTTTGCTGAAGTGAACCTCTTTTGATTGCCCTCAATACCGGACTATAAAAAACGTACTTTTGAAACCCTGATGTTGCCAAATTCCCTATGATAGGGAAAAATGGTCTTTTGTTAGTGTCCGACGGTCGGTTGACGAAGTCCGATGTTGGCAGGTGATTGATGCTGCCTGGGCTGCTTTTTTAGGAATGGGCCGGGGGCCGATATATTATTAAGCATCGGAGGTCCACGACGGTCGGCTTCAGGCTGTCAAGTTTTCTCACAAGCTCTTTGAGTAATTGGCTTTCCCGGTCAAAACCCCACTAAAGAGTCCTTTATCGTGATAGGAATCACATCGTTAATAATAGTGTGTTGGGGGACTCTAAGGTCACATCATGTAGTGAACAAAGATCCTTGTCACTGGGGTGATAATTAGTATGTTTTATATCCTTTGAGCCTTACCACTTAGTTTCGTTGTAAATAACAGTAAAATTACATTAGATATGGCGTGGAATTCACAGTGGAGCCTGTGCTAGCTCGTATTTTCTTTTTGATCATGTTTGGTATAATCATCAGTGAGTAATGAATGCCCTGGTACACGGGAAAAAACCGTAAATGCTCTCTTCAAAATTGGAGGGGGATCTGTGTGCCCATTGCTAGCCCGTATTTTCCCGTTTTATCATTTTTTAGTTTTAATCATCAGGAGTGGGCCCCGGATGTGGAAAATCACAGCGAGACATAACTTTGTGTTTGAATCCGTTGAGAGAGGATGCTTCCCCGCCCTCGATACTTCGTGGGAGGAGTGCCGAGATGCATTTAAATTAAAATTACCCCACAACGGAACACACAATCATGAAAAGTGACACCTAAAACCTTGGGCACACTATAAAATCTAGGCCCGATGCCAAGTTCGCAACCCTGGGGCCACATTAAAATCTAATAAGCTTACAAAATAATCAATAACGAAAGGCGCGAAGATCTAAACACTGGCTGTTTAATTATTGTCCCTTCCTTCTGTGGTGGACAATTATGCCGTGTTTGAACCCTGTGGGCCCCACACTGATAGATTGAACAAATTTGCCGGAACGTCGCGGAATAGTGTCAGACGCATGGACTGCACAGTCCCCTACCCAAATTAATAAAATTTAAATCCCACGTCTGTCAAAAATCATACCAGACATTTTAATCCTAAGTGCACAGATTAAAAAAAAATGGGCCACATGAAAGCCAATGGACACATTTCACCACCGACAAGCTCAGAATGCTGGTGGGTGAATAACGGTTTAAAACAACGGATGTAAAATGTAGGTCAATTGACTTCAAAATATCTCTCTCACCCGGAGAGATAGCCTCGGGCTGGAACAAGGTATAATACTAATTAATAATAAATCTTGTGTCATGTGAATTAACTTTTTTGCAATCAATACAGTCAGATGAGCGATGAGCTCAATTTGGGTACGCGTTGGTCTCCCCGAACACCCATCCCCTAGGTAAGGGGTCTGCTTGCGGGAGAACATCACACTATCTGTCTCGAAGTGGATCCAGTTGTGACTGTGAATAAACTTTTTTTAGAAACAAGGGCTTGGAGCCCAACGTGTATCCCTTCCAGGGGTGTTGTCCTTCATCGTTGAACATCCTTTCCCCTTTGGGGGTGTTCCGCAAAGGTGCTGACGACACGGTCTCCGGGTGTGATAGACAGCCAACCTTTAAAGCGTGTCGATAAGGAATTTCCCGAGGTGTGAATGCGGTGCAGCAGGTGTACTAATGGGCTCCATAGCCATGGACATGAAGAACTCACATCAAGACGACCCTGGCTTGAATTGTTACTGTAGTGCAAGGCTTCGGCCAAGACAATCTGTCCAGCAACTTCGGAGCCATAATCTGGGGCGATGGATCCGTCCATTAAAATTATTCTAAACCCTGGTTGCATGAAGTTAACCCCCGGTATGTTCTCTACCAGAGGGATGAGCGCCCTCAAATTTATGGAAGCTTAAGCTTCAGCGACGGCGCGGGTTACTGCCGCAACACAGGCGGCACCCCGATGTCCCCTTTGGCATTAGGATCATCCCCTCATTCGGTTTCAACCTGCGATTAGCATTAAGCAGTATAAAAGACTTAGGATGATGGCACTGCCGACAAGTACCACCGGATTTTTCACCTTGTTCTTCCACCGTGGTAACTGAGTTCCAAAAAGTGTGGTGGCTCACAGGACCCCTCGGCCATTGCAAAGGGTACCACTCATGCCATTTCTTTTTATCCAATCCTCGCCCTTCAACTCCACGCTGACCCCTGACCTGCTAAGAAATTTTCCTTTGATGTTTTGGGCGAGCTTTTTCGGGGTCAACAGGTGGCCTGGAAAGATGAAACAGATATTATTTTTTGTGGGGAAACTTTTAAAACGGATTTTTATTGACAAGTTTTATTTAAAGTTTTACTATCTATTTAATTAAGTACTTACTCTAAACCCAATATATAAACATCTCGAAGATAAAAAAGCTTGTGATTAAATGAGTTTTACTAAATTATTTTAAAGCGTATAAAACCGAACGGGTACTAATTTTTTTTTAAATTTGTTTGGTATACTACTAGGTACATTTTTATAAAGAAAAAGGAATGTTTACAAATGTTTATGTTTCTATGGTTGGAAGCAGTACTTCTATTGTTTTCTTTTGTTATATCATTGTTGTTGCTTTTTTTCGTGTTGGTTATAAATTGTATTGGAATAGTTGAAAATCTAATTTGTACTTTTAGGGAGAAAATATATTGTTGTAATGGTCAACATTATTTACAATTAAACATTTTGGTCCTCCGGGTTCAGATAACGAGTCAGTTTTTGTTTCTCCACAGTTCAAATAACAAGTAATATTGTTTTAAATGTCGCAGTTTTTATTCGTGCATGAAAACAAGGCACTTAGATCTTCAGATTTGTGTCTCGTAAAAGAAACAAACCTTCTTCAATTAAGTGAGCCCAGGTCCAAATTTAATCCCGTCTGTATCTATTGTTAATACCTTCCTCTTTTTCTTTCATTTAACACTTTCTTTTTTTATTGTAGTTTTGCTTGTGTTTAAAAAACTTTGTTATTTCAACATGGCCACAGACACAGATATAAAGGGCCTTGTAGCAAAAAGGGAACAAATCAAGGTTTAGAATCACAAGTTTTTAAAGCGTATTTTCAAAAAATTTGTATTCAACAAAGTTCATTAATTCAATTAAATTGCGACTATCAAAATTAGATCAGTGTTGGTCAGAATTCGATTCATTGCAATCCCCAAATAGAATTGGTCGAGACAGTGACCTACATTTAAATGAACGTGAACATTTTGATAACACTTTTTTTGATTTAATGGCATCAGTTGAAAAATTTATTCAAGCACACTCCCATGATACCAGTTCAACTACCACAACAAATTTACAAAACAAATTTTGTCGGTCAAAACTTCCAACTATAAATCTGCCTTCTTTTAGTGGAAGTTACGAAGATTGGTTACCATTTTTTGAAGTGTTTTAATTCACTTATACACAACAATGAGAGTCACTAACTGACATACAGAAAATTTCATTTATCTTCGCTCGTCTTTGAAGGGCGACGCAGCCTATGTCATTCATTCTCTTGAACTTACGTCGGCCAACTAAAAAAGTAGCATGGATTTAGTACAAGAACTGTTCCAAAACAATAAAATAATTGTTGAGAAAAACACGTCCAAGGCCCTCTTTGACCTCCCAAAGGTGGAGAGAGAATCGCCCCACTTCTTTGAGAAAAATTATTAGATAGTACTCTAAGACACATCAGAGCTTCAAGGCATTAAATAAACCCCACTGATAGTGGGAACATTAGTGGTTCACTTACTTGGTTCCAAACTAGACACGACTACGTATCGTGAAGCAATGCGTGGCATCATCAGATCAGTCAACATTGTCTGACCTTTACCTCTTTTTTACGCGTAGGTGTCAGGTACTTGAAGCTATTTCAACTAATCTTTTTTCAAACCAGCAAACCACAAACAACAATGAATACACATAAGCCGTTCGTTGAAGGCGAGTTCAGGTTCAAAATCATTTGGAAACAAAATGTTTAGTGTCACACTATGCTACATGTAATTTATGCAATGCTCAACATCCAATTGGTTTCTTGTGAACAGTTTTTGAAAATGGTTATTGAAGATAGGTTCAAGCAGGTCAAAAAAACTTAATTTATTTTCTGAACTGCCTCAAGCCAGGTCATAGAGTATAGGTCAATGCAAGTCAGGTTCTTGCAAAATTTGTGTGACAAATCACACAATACTTTATTAACTTTCCTGAAAATGCAAACAATGGATAGAAAATCAATATCTCTCAACAATGAAATAATCAATGCATTGACCCCAACTTTGCAGTCACAATCATCAGTGACTGTACTCATTCTTCAGGCACTGTCAAAAAAACCAAGTCAGGTGCTTCTCCCCACAGCGTTTGATTGACATTTTAGGTGTTAAAGGGACTTAAATTACTTGCAGAGCACTGTTGGATTGGATCTCAGTCAAACTTCATTAACTGAGGCATTATGTCAACGATTGGGTCTTAAACGAATCAAGGTTTTTACACATGTTACGGGTATAAATGGTTACAAATGAATCTACATATAACGTAAAACACATCCATCAAATCCAGATTCAATGCCTACAAATCGAATCTAGTTTTCCCTTGTTCTACCAAAAATTACTGAACACTTCCAACCACACGTGTTGATCTTTCTTCTTGGACAATTCCATCAACAAACTACTTTAGCTGATTCCTAAAATTCTATGAGCCTTTGTAAAATCGATGTTTTGCTTGGAGCTGAGATCTTTTGGGATTTGATGTGCGTAGGTCAAGTTAAACTGTCCAACGATCACCCATCTTAAAAAAAAACAAATCTAGGTTGGATTGTTGGCAGGGAAGGTGTTTCGCGAATGTTCATCCCCAGCAACATTTTGTCATTTTTTTTTCTACACAATATTGATTTACAACTTCAGAAGTTTTGGGAGATTGAAGAATGTAATGCTACACACAACTACTTTTGGTGGATGACTTAAAATGCAAAAGGGACACTTTTCAGAAAAAATACCCTCGGACACCAGAAGGAAGATACATTGTTAAAATGCCATTTAAAGCCCAATTCAAGGGAAAATTTGGGGGATTCAAAGGAGCTAGCTACAAAAAGATTTGATAAATTAGAGAATAGGCTGGCTAGGCAACCTGAAAATACATGAAGCAATATTGTGCATTATGCGTGAATACGAACTTCTTGGGCACATGGAACCATTGCAAGATCAAGACATTTGTTCACCATCAAGTGGGGAAATTATTTTTATTCCACATCCCCCAGTTTTTAAAACCTCGAGCACAAAAAACCCAAGCTTCCCCGTTCGTATTCGATGCATCAGCAAAAACTATTTTGGGGATCATCATTGAATGATATTTTGATGGTTGGCCAACTGTGCAAGATGATTCTCTTTTCTATTATCATACGCTTCAGAACGCACAAATATGTGCTAGCGGCAGACATTGAAAAAATGTACGCCAAATCAAAATGGATTCGTCGCAATTTTGAATTTACAGAGATTATCTGGAGGAGAGAATCCTAGTATGCCTCATCAAGTTTATCGCTTTGCTAACAGTAACATATGGAACAGTTTGTGCCCCAAATACTTAGCAACACGAACTTTGCAAAAATTGTCACGAGTACGAACAAAAAACATTATCCCATGGCGTCAGAGGTTTGGTAAGGAAATACTTCTACGTCGATGACCTATGACAGGATGGTGGACACCATTAAAGAAGCTGTGACCCTTCAAAATCAGCTTAAGCACTTTTACAACGTGGCGGATTTCATTTAAGGAAATGGTGTGCTAATGAGGAAGAGCTGTTGGCCAAATTCCTCCAGAAGATAAAGAAAAGCAATCCGATCTTCAAGTTGACCAAAATAGCACCATAAAGACATTGGGTTGCTGTGGGATCCAAAGCGTGACACTTTTCACAAACTCAGTTAACAATGTGTCCCAGAACGTAGTAAATAGAGTCACAAAACGAACCATTTTATCGGTGCAGCTCATATTTTTGATCCATTAGGGTTGATCGGAAACCAGTAAATCCTGAAGGCCAAGATTATCCTTCAAGAATTATGGCAGTTAAATTAGGGTTGGGATGAATCGGTCCCAATCAGTTTGCACTCAAGTTGGCAACAATGCCTTTTATCGCTCACAAGTCTCGATTAAATGCAAATCAGGAGAAGAATTCTAGCGGGTGACACAACCGCCCATTTGGGAAAGATTCAGGGTTTTTCAGATGCATCGGAGTCTGCTTATGGCGCATGTTTGTATTTAAGAAGCACGGGACTCAAGAGGTTGCGGTACAGTCAACCTCATTTTTTCTAAGTCCCGTGTGCTCCACTAAAAAAATCATCGTTGCCAAGACTAGAATTATGTGGAGCATTATATTTTGGGAGAACTTACCCATCGTACCCTATCAGCCCTTAACAAAAACATCAAACCCAAAAAGTTTCTAAATGGGACAGATTCAACTATTGTGTTAGCATGGTTGGGCATCCCATCATCAAATTGGAATACATTCGTGGCAAACAGAGTTGCCAAAATTCAAGAAATCACTGGAAATTTAAAATTGGCGACATGTTAGAACGCATGAAAACCCTGCTGACCTTGTTCTAGAGGTTTTTGTCAGTCTTTAGCAGTTAGTTCACTCGAGTTTATGGTGGTATGGTCCAGATTGGCTAATCCAGGACTCTAGCTTTTGGATGAAACTATTTTCTCTCTGGAAGTTCCAAATGAAGAGGTGCTAGAGAGGAGGAAGAATAACACCACGCTGGTCAGCATAGTTCCAAACTGTGCGTTTAATTGATAAATTCTCATCGCTTAACACACTTGTACACATAGTTTCATAACTGCTTAAGATTCATTTACAACACAGACATACTAACGAATCACGTCGAAGGGGATCCCCTTTTCAGCGAAATGAAACCAAGCTTGCACTAAAAAACCCTAATTAAAATTGTGCAAACACCAAAGGTTCCAGAAATAACTTTCGGATCTTTAAAATCCATCATCAAGTTAATCAAAAGAGCAAACTACATTTCCTGAACCCTTTTCTAGACAACAATGGAATCATCAGGTGGGCGGACGTTTTACAAAAATCCAACCTCACACCAGATCAGAAGCATCCAATTGTGCTACCTCAGGGACACAAATGACGGATTAAAAGCCGCAACGAACACTTGAAACAACTTCATTGGTGGGCCACAGCAATGCTCGTGGCTAAGACAAGTGTTTTGGCCACTGAATGTAGTAGAAAAATTATGCAGGAAGATTGTGCACAATTGTATTAAATGTTTCAAGGCCAAACCCAGAAAGGGGTAAACAAAATTTTGGGAGAGCTTCCCAAGAGAAGAATAGAATCTTCTCGTCCCTTTCTGCATACAGGAATTGATTATGGTGGTCCAATACCAATACTTTCAAGGAAAAAAGAAGAAGAGGAGCGAAGAAAATAAAGAGTTACATAGCTCTTTTCGTATGCTTCGCTACCAAGGTATTCACCTTGAAACTGGTGAGTGATCTAAAATACAGAAACTTCTTAGCAGCCTTGCGAAGATTCATGGCACGGCGAGGCAAATGTCTTCAAAATTTATTCTGATAACGCTACCAATTTTGTCGGAGCAAAAAAATGAACTTATGGAAACTTCGCAATTACTTACTTCTGATGACCATCAAAAGGAAGTGACATCCACTCTAGCCAAAGACAACATTGAATGGCACTTTATACCTCCAAGAGCACCCATTTCGGGTGGTTTATGGGAATCGGAATTAGGCTTGTAAATATTTATCTGAAAAAGAATTTTGGGAAAATGCCACGCTTACATATGCGGAGCTAAACACGATTTTAACACAAGTAGAGGCGTGTCAAAACTTTCCCCTCCTTTAACGCCTCTGTCCAGTGATCCTTCCGACCTTTCTGTTCTTACCCCGCTCATTTTTTGATAGGAGACTCACTAGTGACCACTCCAGATCCAAACCTGGCATACTTCAGATGAATCGACTATCACGCTCGGGCAGCATGCGCAACAACTTTCTCAGATTTTTGGGCCAGGTGGTCCAAAGAGTACTTAGCCCAACTCCTGCAGCGGAAGAAATGGAGAAAAACATGGCCCATAACATTCAATTGGGAACATTGGTTCTCATTCGTGAGGACAATTCTCCTCGCTCAGTTGGAAACTGGATGAGAGTACTGGAATTTTCATTTCCCGGCCACAGATGGAATTAGTTCGTTTTTGGTCACTCTCAAGACCGCAGGTGGCTCGCCCGAAGAGAGCCATCACAAAACTAAAGTCCACTTCCAATGGAAGAAAACTAAGCATAGATGTGTACTGACTTGGGTGTTACAGTATTCTGTTTGTATGCAATTGTGATATACTTTTATTTATTTTTGAACCAAAACTGTTGCTTAACTCATTTCACTTGTATAGTTTATATCTTAATTATTTTTATGTTTCATTGAAAGTATATTTTCAAGGTGGGCGGAATGTTTGGTTTATACTACTAGGTACATTTTATAAAGAAAAAGGAAAGTTTTACAAATGTTTCATGGGTTTTATGGTTGGAAGCAGATATTCTATTATTTTCTTTTGTTATATCATTGTTGTTGCCTTTTTTTCGTGTTGGTTTATAACTGTATTGGAATAGTTGTAAATCTCAATTTGTACATTATGAGAAAATATATTAGTTGTAATGGTCAACCCTTATTACAATTAAAAAAAAATTAAATATGGTTTTTATCCAAATAAAACAAGTCAAATTAAGATATCATGTATAATACTATTTAGTAACTTTTAATTTTGTCTTTGTAGTAAACTTTAAAAATAGTGAAGTTGGTACTGTGTTAAACTTAAACCTTTTAAAGTTTACGAAAAAATAATTTTTATAGACATCTATTTCTAGAGTAATTCGACATTGAAAATATTTATGTCAATCCTAAACAAGGGGTATAGTTTAGTTATATGCCCTAAATATTAATTCAATGATTTCATTTCGCTACAATTCCCGACCCATAAGGGGTGTAACTTGATGTTTTATACTTTTTACGTGACTTTGTTAAGATAAAATAATTAATGTGTGGGGTTGAATTTTTAGTTATAATAAATAATAATTTAAAAAATAAAAAAAATTAATAATAAAAATATTTAAAAGTGAAAAACCTCACATAAATGTTTATTTTCCAAAATTTAAACCCCCCATAATTTAATTTGTCATTTTAAAACCATTTTTTAAGGGACTAAGCCATCTTAAAAGTGACGGGAGATTATAAATTGGTACTTCATAAAAAAATTTAAATTTTTAAAAAAACCTTTTAAAAGGTTCAATTTACTTAGGCCCCAAAATTTAAAAGGGGAAATTTTTAAATTTAGTTTCTGATTAAATTAATATCTAAAGGTGTGAAAAACCCGAACCTGTACCCCTTTTCCCTTAGCGTAAAAACCCCCTTTTCCACGGGTTTTAAAACCTGGATTCTTAAAGTGTTCAAAATGGGTTTTTCCCTTTAAAACCCTTTTAAAGAATAATTACCCTATCACGAGACAAAATCTGGATAGCTTGGGGGAAAAACCCTTTGGTACAAAAAGTTGTATTTTTCAAAAAAATGGGAAATATGATGTCAGGGTTTGGCTGTATCCGAAAAGCTAAGATCTTTCCCCAACTTCATTTTTTTAAATGATTTTGGGGGCCCATAAGCAAAAAAAAGGGTTTCTTGCTAAAAGGGAACTTTTTTAAATTTTGGGGGTGGTTTCCCCAAACCACAAGACTATTGCCCTTCAAATACCCAAAGACTGTTTTGAAAAACAACCTTTAGGGAAACATCTACTGGATTTTTTCCCTTTTAAAACTTGCACATAATTAAATTAGGGGCTTGTAGTTTATTTGGGGAGCAAAACCGGTCCCTGACTTTTTCGACTTGGGGCATCGGGAAAAAAACCCCGGGGCTGGGGGCTGTCGGGGGTGGGAATGGGGGAACCAGTCCGTGACGTTTGGGTGGGGGCTCTGAAATAAACCCTCGCGCGGGGGTTTGTCTGGTAAAGGGGGAATCCCCCTCGTTTAAAAACCATTACCGGTTTTGACCCCGCGAATCACGGTGCCACTTTTGACCCCGCCCACCGGGGTTTTTCCGCTGATGTCCCAACCCTTAGAAAGGGGGTTTTTCCCCGGGGTTGTCTAAAAACCACTTTTGGGAAAGGGGTTAAACTCATTATTGGGCCAGTTTGGCGGGGGACGACAAGAGAAGTCAGGCCCAAGAATAAACCCCATTTTTCGAAAACCCTTTAAATATGCCCCGTAAAATGTTTCCCTTTGGGCTTTTAAAAAGTCAGGGCCTTCCTTTTGAAAACCCCTTGAAGAACTCATACCGAAGAGCCAACCAAAATTTTTGGGCGGGACGACACAGGAGATGAGACGGAATAGATCATGACCTTGAAAAAACCCAGAGATAGGTCATTGACCCTGGCTTTCCCGCCTCCATTTATACCCCCCCCCGGGACATGAAATTTTATTGATTTTTGGGTTAATTAATTATTCATGTAGGGTTAAGTTTGGGGGAGGGAAACCATGTTTTTTTATTTATTTTTGGGGGGAAAAAATCAGCCCACGTGAATTAGGACTGTAAACCTTTTCCCCTCCTGCTTCTGAGCCAAGTGGGGAAAAAAAGGGAATGGCAAAAGCCCCCCCTTTCACCCCGGGCCCCACTTTTCCACAAACCCCTTTTCCCGGGTTTTTCCTGTGATTTTGGGCAACACCCACCACCCCGGGCCTGGGGAAATTTCCCGGTGACGTCAAAAAAACCCCCGGTTTTCCAGTATGGGGTTTAAACCAAGACTTTTTTAAACACAAAAGGGGAAGCGGTGACCTTAAACCCCCCCCCCTTTGGGGTTTTTTTCCAAAACGAAAAATCTTTTTGGGGTTTTTATGTCACAACACTGAGGCTCATCCCCTGGCGGCTAGGAAAAAATCATGACCTTGAAACCCCCGGGGGTCATTGACCCTGGCCCCCGGGGTTTTTCCCGGGGATACAAAATCTTTTGGGTGTTAATGTCGCAACCCGGGCGGTTCTTTTTGAGGGAGTTGAGAAAGGAAAAAGATCTGACCTTGAAACCTTGAGGTAAATTGGGACCTGGGAAAAACCTGGGTCCTCCCAATGACGTAATCATTGAAATTTTTTGGGTTCGAAACCCCTTGGTGCTGGGTTTTGGGGGGGTAAAAAAGGGACGGGTCAGGAAAAAAATTTAGATCGGGGGCCTTAAATTTGAGGGAAAAAAGGGGGTTTTACCGGGGGGCAGTTTGGGGGGGGCTCAACAAGACGCTTTGGGGAAAAGGGAATAATCTGGGGTCATTGACCCAAGCAAGGGTTTTTTTTCCCAATGAGGGGGGTTCGAAACCCTTTGGGGCCCAGTTTGGGCGGGTGTGTTTTTTTTTTCACGAAAAAAGATAGGGGTTCTATTCACAGAACCCCCAAATGATTGGAGTCCACCGAACGGAGATTTTTTAAAGGTGACCCTAAATGACGAACTTCGGTTTTCGGTCCTGTTGGGGGCGACCTGCCAAAACAAAAATTTTGGGTGGGGGCCCGGGGGTACCATAAACTATGGCACCCAAACGACTTTAAATTTTTGGGCGTTTTGAAAGCGTGGCATTGAACCGGCCGCGGAAAATACATACAGATACCGCAAAAATTTGAAAAAGGGTTTTGCGATGTAGTACGTTTCACGGAAAAGTTTCCCGCCGCTGTACCCCAAAACGCGGATAACGTGTTATAAAAAAACACCCTTTTGGGTATCAGAGCCCTTGTAAACGCATGCCAGACAAAATAGGGATGATTAGCAGTCATAATCCCTTATTTTTTCTTTCACTCTGCCGTTTCCCGATATCCGTTTTTAAAATATTTGAATTTTTTTTCAAAATTTTTTTTCTGCTGAAACACTTTTATTTTTTTTTTTTTTGGGGGATTTTTTTTTTTATAAAAAAAAAAATTTTTTTAATATTTTATTTTTTTTAATTTCTAGTCAAATATAAAAACTGTTTGGGGGTAAATATATTTTTTTTATTTATCAAATTATTAAATGATATAATAAATTTAAATTTATTTTTTTTTTTATTTTTTAAAAATTGCCTTTTTTAAATTTAAAAAATTTATTTATATATATTTTTATTGAACCCCACTTTAGGGGAACTTTTCCCCAATATGTAAAATATTATATTTTAAATATTCCAGTATATTTTTTTATCGTAGTAAAAAAAATATTGTAAAAAAATGTTATTTTTTGTGTTTTAAACTTACACCGCCCCCTTTCCATAAAAAAATTTCTATAGTGAAAGTCAGTTTAAAACTTTATGGACAAGTTAAAAACCCCTTTTTTTTGGGCCCTCATTTTGGGCCCTTCTGACTGTGGTAAGTTCTTTTGTAGGATTTACCCGTCCTTGGCCCAAAAAGGTGCGTTAAATTTGATAAAATACGGATTATGTTTTTAAAACCCGGGATTCAAACAAGAGGGGTATGCCCCGCGTTATATTCTGAAAAGGTTTGCCGAATGGATGACACCCCTAAAGACCTTCCCCCTGAATTCTGGACACCTATGCGTGAAGCCAACGAAGGGTCATTTGTCTTTTCACCAAAAGGGTGCACCCTCAAAAATTTTGCATCATGTACCACACAAAATAATTTCCACCAGGGAAGGGCCCAAAAAAACATTTCTTAACGCACTTTTTACGTGCTTTTTTAAAAATCCCAGGGATAAGTTCAATTCAACATTTGCACCCAGGGATGTTTGAATATCCCCCTTTTTACAAGGGCTTACATGATGGGCCCTACCCCCCCGGGGGGTTTTTGTTAGATTCAACAAGGTACACCGAATGAATCAATTAGAACCCCAAATGTGGGTGTGCGTGTACCCCCACCAAAAGGGGTAAAAAACACCACCTTTAATTAGACATTTCATAACCATCAGTCCCCCAAATGTTGAGGCAAGCCCCTTTCTGGGATTTCCGCATGAACCTCCAAAACCCTTTCGCCTTGTGAAAAACGGATGGTACACCGAAAGGTTAAGATATAGAACTCAATAATCCGGGTCTTCGTGTACCCTTCAGAAAAAACATAAAAACACCGACACTTCCGTTACAGATCTTTCATAAACCAACAGTCCCAAAATGTTGGGGGCAAGCCCTTTTTGCGTTCGAAGATGCATAACTCTAAAAACTTTTCGCATTTCTGAAAACGGGAAATAACAATTTACGTGTTTGCGAGTATGTACAAAAAATTTAAAAGGGAGATGGTTGGAAAATGCGCGGAAGACAAAATTAGTGCTCACAACAGGGTTGCGTAAGGGGGTAAACAGGATGTGCGGAAGAAAAAGAGACACTACCCCTTCGAAAGGAGGAGCGTTCTTGCCTACTTTCCCATTTAAATTGCGGTGTCCCTTTGGTCCTTATTCACGTGATAATGGGCAAGGGAAAAAAAAATATGGTACCCCCCAAAAAATTTAAACGTTACTGCATGGCATTTGGCCCCAAATCTAATGGCACAATTGAACAAGGAAAAGGAAAAAAACCTTCTTAAAATTTTAGACAAATTAAAAATTATACCAACCGTGCTACAGCGCATTGCATTTAGTCAAAACCCCCAATTGAAAATCCCCCCCCAACATCCCCGAAGTGTTTATTCCCTTCCGCGTACTTAATACGACGAATTGGGAGGAATCGCGGAGTTATCGATGAATACGTTGTTACCGGATGATGATGAGGAAGCAGATATTGAAGAACAGAGGGAGCTTAAAGGAGCCATGACTCGGGACATGTATGACATTAAGGAGCCTGTGGAAGTTGGTTGGTCAGGACGAGGTGATCAGTTACTATTGCTCAGATGGGGAAGAAGCAATCACCTGGGCCAGATGGGATAATGGTCGAGGTGCTGCAAAAGACCGCAGACCTCATAGCCCCCTACTTTGCAGGCCTGCTAAATGAATGCCCCGCTCATGCAGAAATCCCCAACATCTGGAAGCAGAGCGAGGTAATCGTGCTAAAGCAAGGGGGAAGACAAGGATCCGCTTCTTCCAAAGTCTATGGACCTACTGATGCTAAACACGAGTGGGAAACCAGGAAAAAATACTGTGCAAAAGATTACAAGCACAGCAGATGTGGGCATGCTCAACAGAAGTATGGATTTCGAAGGGTAGATCGACAAGGATGCCATCTGTAGAGCAATGGAATTGATCGACTCGGCCGCTGACAGATACGTGTGGGGATATTTGTAGACATATCGGGAGCATTTGACAACCTATGTGGCCGGCGTTGTTCGGTCAGTTAAGAGAACTGTAGTGTCCAGGGCGATTGTTAGAAGCTGAAGGACTACTTCCGAAATAGGTATGCCACCCTGAGGTGTCAGAGTGCCAGCGTGCAGAAAAGATTGACCAAAGGATGTCCCCAGGGTTCGGTCTGTGGGCCGATATTCTGGGATGTGGGGCTGATCCAGGACTGCAAATGCAGGAGGAAATTCCCCGAAATGCATGGGGTGGTCGCCTTCGTGGACGACCTTCTAATAGTGGTAGAAGGTAAATCAAGGTTGAGACTGGAGTGAAAGATCTAATCGAGTCTAGAAGGGCTAGTAAGGTTGTGCAAAAGTGTCAAACTGAAGATGGCACTGGCGAAGACGACATTCATGCTGTTTAAGGGAAAAATTGTGCGGAATCCGGCAATAAAGGTTGAGGGGAATAACTTGAGAAGGAGCCAAACGGTCAGATACCTGGGAGTCACTCTTGATGAGAACAGAAACTTCACGGCGCATAAGAGGAAGTGATGGAGAGAGCTCAGGGTTATGAATAAGATTATAAGCATTGGGGGAGGAGGTTCATCATGCCTATGCGGATAATAAATACATACCACCACGCGATCCTTCTCTCTATTGTTGACTATGGAGCGTGCGTTTGGGCGCACAGACTGAAAACGTAGTGCAGCTAGGGCTGTCCGAAGTATACAGAGGAATGTCCTTTTGAGACTCACGGGCGCCTACCGGAAAGTGGCGACAGACGCATTGAACGTTGCTCTAGGTGTGTGGCCGTTGGCCTTCTAGTTAAAAAGGGAAATTGGGTACTGAAGAGAAAGAATAACTAGTGAGAAGGTTAGGATACTCACCTCACCCGAAGTTGAAACATCTGAAGACGTAGTATTTGCTCTCTTGAGAGAATGGCAGAGACGCTGGGAGAGCAGTGAAATTGGTAGGAGGGCTTATAAATCTTTCCCAATGTGGTTGAAAGGATTGATAACGCACATTTGGAGCCATCCCCGGGTCTGGTCCAATTCATCACGGGGAAGGGGCCTTACCCGGAATCCTCAAGGAAGATGGGATTGGTCGAAACTGATCGGTTGTGAATGTGGTGAGATGGGTATCCCGGAACAGTTGAGATGGAATGTGCCCATACGCTTGAGATAAGAAGACCTAACCAGCAGGAAGTGCAGGGGAGACTAGTGGGTGATATCCTGAAAGATCCCTCTCATTGGAGGTTCCTAATAAGCTGGCAGCGGAAGCTTCAGAAAGAGCAAAGATGGAATATATAAGGGAACTGAGAGAGGGACGAGGATTGAGTCAAAGGCTAAACAGACGGAGGGCCAGAGAAGTGAAGGGGGGAAGAGACCAGGGGACAGTGACGAGGTCAGTGACAGGGATAGTGACGAAGAAGGAGACAATGACGAGGACAGAAACACGGGAAGCAAGGATGGACGGACCTAGGTGAGGTCTCAGCTGGGGGTTTATAGGGAAAGGAGAAGGTTTGTTTCTGTGAATTAATGGTATACGACCTTCCATGAGGAAAAAGGGAGAGATACCGGGTAGTGGCAAACACGAACCTGTGGGACTGGCATACCGGGCGGCTGATGGATCCGGAGGTTTATGGATAACACTGTCATTTCCGAGGATCATCATTACAGCGAACAATGGGAAAGATGAGGGGAAAAAAACGGGACGAATGGGGGAATCCTGTGACTGCAGATTCGTCTTCTTGGAAACAAGAAGATTAGGATTAGGTCTTGTAAGGGCCCCTGGCGCAAGATGGAGATAGACGGCTGCCTCTGCAGCCCCTTGTACCATCGGGGCATTGGACATTCCTGAGGCTTATAAGTTATTAGGTTAGCTTGTTGTAAGGCTAGGATAAGATTAGGATAGGGAAGGGAGGGTGATAGAATGGGTAGGTTAGGAGAAACAATTCCAGGGAAGGTTTAAATTTAAAGGGAAATTGGTTGCATTTAGGTGTAGGTGAAGCATCAACTCCGGTAAGGGCGCCTCCCAGGAGGTGGATAGGGGGATGCTCGCAGCTGCTGGGCACACCGTTTGGACTGGGATGAGAATCCGGGATCTGATGGGGTGACCAGCGGAGGAGGGTACCGGTGAAGTAATATACCGGGGCAGACCAACCGGTGAATGAAATTGTATCTCGGAGATAGGTACTGTAGGAGCCAAAACCGTTTAGATTAAATAGAATTGGATACTGTATAATAATATGAAATTTTTTGATACTCTGTAAATAAGGCCTGGATTTAAAATTGGTTTAAAATGCCAGTCAAATTAGATTGGTAATTAAAAAAAGTACTTAATACTGTACCAGCACTGACACGTAAAAAAGCTGGACTTATACTAGAACATATTATTTCCCGAGGTGGCATCTCTTGAGACTCAAACGGAGAAGTGAGTATTCACGATACGCCTATCCGTGCATTTCCCTTATTGTTTGGGTTTAGTCAACGATTGGTCAAAGCAAGTGGGCACAGTGAACCATCGTGTGGCGAGAGTTTCTCACGGCGCTGCAAAATATACGCGTTCCGAAAGAATTTATTGTAATCCGAAACGTTTTGGCACCATTGAGACCCAGCGCCCGTACCACAACCACTTACACCACGAACGCCTTAAGAAAAAAAATTGAAGAAGGTGGATGAAAACAGGTGGCTGCCGTTTTCGAGTTTAATGCCCCGTTTAGCCGACATCTACTACGACCCTTCTCATCCTGCAGGGTTTTCAGGGGCGGCGTCGCTCATAAAGGTCGTCCAAGAAATATCCCGCCAAAGTACAACAATGGCTTCGTGCGCAGGATGCATATACCCTACACAAACCAGTGATAAAAAAGATTCCACACAAAAAAGTACGTGGTGTCAAACATTGACGATCTCTGAAAGGCCATTTCAACGATATGTGAAGTCTCGGAAAATACAACGACGGTGCAGTGTACTTGCTCACCATAATCGACGTGTTTAGCAAGATGGCATGGGTCGAGGACGCTCCATCCAAGAGGGGAGTGTCGTGAGAGACTCATATTTGGGAAATTTTCAAACAAAGTGGCCGTAAAACTCTAATGTTACAGAGAGACCAGGGGACAGAGTTCACGGCATGTCTAGTCTGGAAATTTCTCAAGCAAGAAGGCGTGCATTAATACACCACACATAATCCGTGAGTGAAGGCAAGCTTGTGGAAGATTCAATTGAACTCTGAAAACGCATGTGGCGCTACTTACCAAAAATAACACGTACGATATGTGGACGTCCTCCAAGATCTAGTCGACGCTTACAACGGCGCAAAACATTCCAGTATAAGATGGCACCGGCCGACCGTTTTCAGAAATTAATGTGGTTCAAGTCAGAATGACCAGAATGGTACGTAATATAAGTTACAAATCCAAAATTCTGTTTGAAAAGGGCTACGAAAACAATTGGAGCGAAGAGATATTCAAACAGCAGCTATGTGTTGTGGACAACCTGTCGTCTATAGGCTGGCCGAACTTGATGGCGAAGAGGTGGAGGGAACGTTTTACGAACCCGAAATTGCACGCGTACGTCTTCCCGAACTTTTAAAGTTGATAAAATACTACGCGTCTAGAATAAAGGCGCAGAAAGAAAGTGTACGTGCAGTGGAAAGGTTACCCCAACCAATGTTTAATGACTTGATTCCTACCAGTTACGTCAGCGCCCTACCATAAGGGACCAGCTTTACCTCACTTTGTCGAGCGACAGCTCTATGGGATATTTTCCGAAAAATACCCTCACAATTTCACACGCAATTTCTTACCGTCTTACACTCGAAGGCCACTGGGAAGTCACTCTGGCTGAATTTCAATATCTGTTTCTTTCACCACCGTTCCCGAGGTCAAAATATTGTATGTAACGACTGAGCGTGGCTACGTAACGGCGTGGAACAAATATTCAAGATCATATCCTCCTGAAAATACAGCACTATCCAGAATTTATCAATTCTCTAACGACGTAGAGGCGTTTAAAGGGGATTCCGAGTTGTATTCAAGTACACAAACCCCAACATAAATAGGACATTGTCTCTTCTTCACCAAATATACAGCTGCTGACTCTATCAAACCAACTAAATCTACAGCTTGGTTTGATCCCAGACTAATCTGATAAAAGTCCCAAAGTCACAGTACGCCCAATTCTACTAGGATTTCCCTTCGCAAATGTACATCTACACGGATATCGTCGATCCTCAGCCCGATGGGTGACATTAGGGCACCGTGTTACGTATCGTCGTATCATCAAACATAAACTATCTCTACGGCATACATAAAACAGTTAGCTATGATCCGTTGCACTACATGCCCGTGCTTAGAGAGGAAATTGAAAGCTTGGAAATCAATATAAGAAAGACACTGGTGAACCTGTACCGTTAGAGTTTGGAAAAGTGTGCGTGAAACTTCATTTTCGACACTGCTAAACATGAACTGTCCCTAACCAAATATACTACGTCAACTAGGCTGAAAAGGTATAATCTTCGATCATACCACGGTGTTCCCTCTCAACGAGGGCTTGGGATATGAAGTTTTTTCAGAGTCTTTTCAAAAGCGTCGTACTGTTGCTGAGAAGTGGCGCTAGAGCCATTGGAAAACAGGCGCTTCATACGGGTATCGACGTTTCTCCGACGTCACCAATCAACGGCGTCCTTTCAAAGAGGCCTACGGCCACGTGTCGGTGAGGCTGGAACAAACCTGAAACGCAAGGCCGAAAGAAGATCAACACGCTGGATGACCGGCTCAGGCTATAAAGGCGTTTAGAAGCAACGACGTCATTCTAGGTCTTCACCCGACGTAAAAAGGTCAAGAAAAAGCTAAAGATATTTTCAGTTAAAATGTCTTTTCACACCCCAGTCCTGCGAGTGCACAGCTGAACTCGATACTCTTTTCCGTGCCACCCACTCAAACCAGTCTTGAAAGGGGCAATGGCTCCAGTACAAACCTGTATCTTCCCTCACCGATGATTCACCCATAGAATTTACCGTTACCGGACAAGGCGAGTTCTATATCGATCTTTCCTGACCATGCTCTATATCAGGGCAGGCCATCATGAAACACGGTGCGCTTTCACAGAGGTGGATCAGATCGCTCCCGTCAACAACTTGGTTGTATTTTCTATTCACACAGGTGAGTGTTTTTAAACCAAAAACTAGTATCACCGCCCAGCAACACGTATGCCTATAGAGCGTACATTGGACGCTATTCAATTACAACAGCGAAGCCAAAATGCACCATTTGACTTGCGGTCTGTGGTTCGCAGACACCCCCGGAATCTTTGAGGAGGCTACGCCGGCAACAAGCGATTTGAGACCCGTCACAGTCTCACCGCAAAAATAAGACGGTGGATCTTTTGGTGTATCTACACGGTGACATGTTTAACCAAGAGAAATACCTTTTGAACGGCACCGAACTCAGAGTCAATTTGGTCCGATTCCGGAGTCGGGTTTAGTCTTATGGCCATCCCTGAACTCCCTACTTTAGGGTTCACATCGCTGAAGCTGGACTACTAGTTACGTGTCAAAGGAGCACTTCTATACTTTTGGCATATGCCAAAGTATTAAACGTCAGTCCCGCAAAGTATCCCATCACCCGTGTGGAGGTATAAACACTCACTATTCCAACGGGCGTGCAAGGGAAGTCACTGGACAACGTATTCACCGGAGCAGTTACCCAAATGGTGCATCGTGGTATTTGTCCGGAACGCGGCGTTCAACGGAGACGCCACAAGAACCGTTCAACTTCCAAACCTATGGCATAAACCATTTCTCGTTGTAACGTGGACGGGGATCAAGTCCGTCGAAACCGCTACAAGCCCGATTTTTCAAACGGCCATTATGTCATGTCCTACCAAACACTTTTTTCTGGAAGGGTATCCATTTCATAAACGAAGGTAGCGACTCACACGGGAAGCCTTCTCCAAGCGATATCATCTCATGGCTTCCGATCTCACACCTAATCTGTCCCCCCACAAGACAACGCATTGGATTTGACGAGGCAGGTTTCTCTGAGCATCAAGTGAGCTTCATCAGAGCTCTCACTGAAACCGTCAACTGTATCGTGTACGAGGAGATTGCCAACATCCCATTGACAAGGACAGAAACGTCGTGACCGATTATGGAGTTAATATAAACGGCTTCCCGCCCTTACCCCATAATTTAAGCCTGACGTCATTGTGGATTTCCAGAGCTTCATAGACGACGGCAAAACCGTTTACCCGTCAGAAACTGAGTTTTTTTCCCTGTATGTGGTACATACTTCAACATTGGGTGTTAAACCCCATAAACTATTAGGAACTTTTCACCGATGCCAGAAACGAAAGCCGACTATATCGTCCAACAATCTGCAGAAAACCCATTGCAACATCATTCAAGGTCACGATCTAATCTTGTCCTGACTTCTCTTGTCGTCCCGCCGAACTGGCGCCATGTATGATCAGACAACCCATTACCTCATAAGGGGTTGATAAACCGGGAAAACCCATTACTCATAAACGGTTTGCGAAATCAGCGGAAAAACCAAGGGGGAAAGAGGGGGAAAGTGCGCACACTGATGAGCAGTGGTCACATCTGAGTAAGTGGGCAGCAGAGAAAAATGGCTCCATTCTACCCCAGAGTCATAGCGCGAGGTTCGTGCAGAGCCCTCATGTACAAAACGTCATGGACTGTATTCTCTCCAAATAAACTACAACGCCCTAATCAATGAATACAAAACCCTGTAATTTGATATAAAAAAGCTATGAGTATACATAAATAACCAATAATACATAAACAACATGTCCGAGAACACGGTAAAAGGGGTCAGGAGAAGGGAGGGAGTCCGAAGAAGGGCGGAGAGAGAGGGGGAAAACTACACAGCCAACCAGAGAGCGAGCAGGCCTGGTTACGTGACCAATTTCTACCAATGAAAGCGCTGTGCTGGTACAATCCCACTAACTACTAATATATTCAGTCTTATTGATGTTAAATACAATGTAAAATAAAGCAAACAAAATACAAGCAATTTAAAATATAATGGGTCATTCCACCTTTAGTTTTGGAAGGATATATTTGGTGGGCAATCTACAGCAATAAGTGTTTAAAGTGTTTAACCCAAATACCGTATTAAAACTCCAATCAAGACGTCATCAACAGAAAATCTATTTCAAGAAGGCCTTCGTTTAGACCTGTGATCATCAAACGTTTGTATATCGCGGTTGTGTGGGTTTTAAAAGATTGATTGGCCGGTTTTGAACACATGTTGAGAGAAATGTTTTTAACTTTTTATTTCTCATATAGTAATTAGTTAGTCGTGCAATTTAACAGCACAATTGTTTGTTTGCAAAATCTTTCACAAGCCAAATAAAATCAGTCAGTAGAACGTAGGTTTCCGAAGGCTACCTTAGACATTCAACATTGGTATTTAAAAACTTTTAAAATATCATTAGCTAAGTTAAAAATAAGTGTTATTAAAGGTTTAGGCCAGTCTGCAAAACGATGTTGGAGTAGGAGAAAAAGAGGAGAAGATGGGAGTCACTACTCCGGAGTAAGGGAGCCGCGTTGTGCTAGAACGTTTGGCTTGAATCACTCAAGGTCACATGATGAAATCTTACACAGCGTACACACCCCGAGGGGAAATAAAATTCTCTACAATCACTGCCTTATAAAGTGTTGTTTGTGCTTGCAAAAGTTTGCTAGCCTGCTTAAATATACCCGCGTATTGATAGAAATGTCGTAATTAATTATCTTTCATATGCTCGCGCATTGTTCTCTCTAACCGACAAATCAATAATTTGTTGTTTTTCTCAAAAATTAACATCACTGGGGCTTTGCGGTTTTTAGTAGCTTCTTAGTTTGTTGTTAGACATTGTTTAATGCAGCGCGCGCGTTGGTGCGGAGTGGACGTGTGACACTTTATTACTGTTAATGGCCCGTGAGACCGACGCGAGTCTAAGTGTTACTATTTTAGGTAAATAACAATTTTTTTATTAAGAACATTACTCAATGACATGTATTATTTATTTTAGTGGTGTATAATACTTATTGAGCTTATTGTATTAGATTATTTAGAACAGTTTTCTTTGTTTATAGCCATTTTTATTCACCACAATGGAGGGAAAAAAGAATAAGACTCTGTTAGAATGTGAAGATTACGATTCAAACTACGATGAAAGAGTGACAGTG
>JBCFYV010000492.1:0-79344 GCA_039000515.1 Timema cristinae | reverse complement strand
TTGAGGTTTTTTTACCTAATATTCATGTTTACAGTTTAAAAGCATTAAAATTTTAATAAACAAATTTTTTAAATTAAAGTCTGTTCTTTTTTGGAGCATTGTTGGGAATCATCAAAACTCGGTTAGTAAGAAAAAACTTTTACTAGGTATTACAATGAAGCTGTGAACTGTATTTTATACTGTATATAGGGTATACCAGTATTCTTTGCCCTCATGACGAAAGAACGCAGGGGTGTATGTACACTGGTGATAAGTGTGTTCAAATCTGTTACCAATGATTGGATTATATCTTCAATTATGACTGATTTTGAACGTGCTTTTATGAGAAGCCTGGAAGGTTCCACCCCCAGATGAACCAACATCCATGTTGGTTCTATTTTTGCCAGGTTTGCATTATGTATTTTAGTGTATTTAAAATATATTTGGTAAAATACAGAACCACTTCGCATTTCATCACGAGCTTGAATAAAATATTAGTGTGTATGCCTTTAAATAGACCTCTGAGAAATCCTCAATGGGTTGCGTTTAGGGTAATTTTATTTGCCAAAGAGGGGGTTTCACAAACACTCACTAGACAAATCCCTAATATGTTATTTATATTAATTCTCTCTATCTTATTTTATTTACAATCTTAGAAAACATCTAATTAATCTTTCGTAAGGAGTAAATTTAAATACAATTTAGTCAAGATTTAGATATTATCTTTTATAATTTATGAAAGTTTGGTTCAAATTAAATAATTGTAAATGAATTTTTTGAGTATAATTGACATTTAATAACCCTTACAGGACATTAGCATACTTTGGTATTATCTCTTTACATTTACAACGAGTGCTGTAGTATGATCATGTTGCTACGACCAGTGTGTTTCATCCCCCAAACGACTTCCATGATTATGGTGCGTTGCTTCTAGTCCCGAAACATGTCGGCTGAGTAACGTTCCAGTTATTCCAACCCCATACTGGAACACCGAAAGGAGTACGGGGACCAACACATCAGATGAGACTTAGATAATTATCAAACTAAATTAAACCTTTATGAAAACTTCTTGAACACTGAAATGTTACAATCCAAACCCTCATCAATTTTGTATATGTTATTTTAAATTGTCCTAAAGTTTGACTTCTTCACAACTAGTTCGTTATTGTATAATTGTTTAAATTTTACTTTCATTAAAAATAATTATAATTAATATTATATTATGTCATGTTATTATTTAAATTCCTATTCGACTGATATTACATATTATATTTATCAATTATCTAATTTGAATCATACCTTCATAATTATAAAAGATAATATCTAAATCTTGACTTATATTTTTTTTATTTAGGTTTGTAATTTAAAGTCCCTAATTACTAGCACACTAAAGCATATTTAAATAATAATATGACTATGAAAGTTTGGTTTATATTATAAACTTAACACTTCCGTATCAGAACATATAGAATTAAACCGTCAGTGAAATTTTTTCGTACATTTGTATCCCTCAGGCTGTGTGGAAATATATTGTGAGACAGGGTTGTGGGGCGCATTGCTTGTGGCCAATTGGGTAAGACCCCACGCCGAACATAATCCTTTAGGCCCTAAAAACTATGACAACCAAACTCGCCTAGGAGGGAGATGAACCGGGCTCCTTGCCAGCCTGGTTCGGCATTTAATTACCTGAGAAATCAACGTGACCGGAATCAAACAGAGGGCAAGCCGGGTATTTTAAAACAATTTAAATAAAATTGCTTATGTATTATCTGCACAAGATTTCCGGAGTAAAATGTGGACAATGCCAACAGAGCACTCATGGAATCCGTGCAGATGAGAACGGAACGGTGACACTTACGATATACAAAACATAACGATTTAAAAAAGGCATATAGTTCAGCTGTAAACCACTGGATTCAGCAGGTAAAGCAAATTTAAAATTGTATCCTTCCAATATAAAAGCACATTCCAAGGAGGCCCCGCATTTTGAGCCATCCGTGTAAATGCGTTTAAAAAACCCCCAAAGGGGTTGCGAGGAGCTCATTAAAGATTCTCTCGTATACAAAGTATAGGGTGGTCGCCCTTTTGGGAACTTGGCAAGGTCAAAAAGGCATTTAGGTAGGGTATCTTCCAGGGAGAAACTCTACCTGATGACGTGGGGGTAGCCTTTTGGCAAGACTATCCCACACGTGTCGAAAACCGATAGCATCCTGATCCCCAAACCCGGGCCCTTTTACTACGCCATTTGGTTTCATACAAGACACGGTTAGGGGGATGAAACACAGGGCGGTAGGCAACATGCTCTGGCATGCAGTGCAGTTTAGACAGGTAAGATGCCAGAAGATAGGACCGCCGGTAAGAGAGAGGGGGCTCACCGGCGTCGGCACAGATGCTGACGACTGGACTGGTACGAAAGGCACCAGTAGCCCCGTCGAATGCCAGCATGGTGGACACTATCTAGCATCTTTAACGCCGAGGGTCTAGCTGGGGCCATAAACAAACTGCCGTAATCTAGTTTAGATCTCACCCAAACTCTATAGAGGGCATCAAGTTTTCTCTATCAGCACCCCAGGACCGACCGCTAACTACTTTAAGTAAATTCGTGCTTTAACAAACTTTGCTTTCAGGTCTTTGATGTGGGGGATCCAAGTTAGTTTAAAATCAATTAAAAGTCCCAGGAACCTCACGGTCTCGGAGACAGGTAAAACAATGTTGTTCATTAAAATATTGGGGGCTGGCTGTATTCCGCGTAATCTATGGAAGTGGACGACAGTCGTCTTGGCCGCAGAGAAACGAAAGCCACTACGCGATACCCACGATCCAAGATTGTTCAGAGAGTTGTATCTGTCGTTCACCCCTGTGGAGACTTGATGAACTGCAATAAATTGCGTAGTCATCCACAAAGAGGCATGACCGTACAGGTAAGCACCGTTGTCTAAAATGTATTTATCGCATAGCGACAGCGTACGGCTTAAAATACTACTCTGAGGCACCCCATTTTCTTGAATAAATTCATCGGATAAGGTGTTGTTTAACCTTACTCGGAAGTGTCTATCTGACATAAAATTATATATAAAAATAGGGAGGTTCCCACGGACCCCCCCATTAAATCGGGTTTTTAAAATGCCGTAACGCCAGGTGGTGTCGTAAGCCTTCTCCAAATCAAAGAAGACAGCCAAAAGATGCTGTTTATGGAGAAAGGCATCACGAACAGCAGTCTCAAGGCAAAACAGGTGATCCACCGTGGATCGGTTACGGCGAAAACCACATTGAATATTGGATGCAGATTGCGAGATTCTAGATACCATATAAATCTTTTATTGAAAATTTTCTCTAATATTTGCATACACAACTAGTTAAGGCTATCGGTTTATAACTAGTTGGGTCTATTTTTCCCTTGCCACTTTTTTTATATTGGGATAACGGTTGTTGCCTCCACAGTTTTGGGGAATTGACGAGATTCCCAAACACAATTGTAGAGGTCTAAGAGGAACGCCCGTCCAGCAGGGGACAGTTGGGGGCAACATTTCGTAATGGATATCATCCGGGCCAGAAGTTGTATTGCCCCCCTGGGACAGGGCATAATTTAAGTTCCTCTTTAGAAAAAGGGGAGTTATAATCCTTCCCCCGACTTTGGCCAAAATAAATAGTAAGGCGCTTGATGCTCCGCTTATGCCCCGCGAACTCGTTAGAGTAGCTCGCAGTGCTAGAAATAGAGTCGAACATCGGCCCAATATATTGGCAACCTCACAGGGGAGGAGACAAGAGAACCGTTAGACATGAGGGCAGGTATACTATTAAGGGAATTTTGCTACTACTTAATTTACGAATATTGTCCCAAACCTTAGTTGGGGGAGTTGTAATTGTAAGGATAGAAATAAGCTGTCTCCAAGACTATCTTCTACTTTCTCGAATAACACGGCGAGCTCGAGCGCGTAGAATACGGAATAACTCCAGATTCTCCAAAGTGGGACGTCGATGAAAGAGGCGTAGGACCCTCGACGGTCAGAAATAGCCAACCGACACTCCTCGTTCCACCAAGGAACAGGACGGTGGCGCGGATTTGGGGATAGAAGCCGCCACGATGACCGTCGAAGTAAAATCCCCAACCTTAACATCGACGTCAGGATGTTGGGATTCACCAAATACAAACATGTATCCCGAGAGTAATTTACAAACAGTAGCTTGTTACTTTTTTTTGTCAAAACTGACATAGTATTTACAATCACTAGTTGTTGTAATGTTATGTGTATTTCTTTTAGATGAGGGTTAAATAAGGGGGTGTTTGTAATTCAAAGCAACTGACGAGGAATTCGGAAAAGAAAACAGCCAACTCCACCCCGCTGCAAAGGATCAATTACTCGCGGTAAATTTATAACAAAACGCAGCATTCTTAAAATAAGTTTTAGGATTTTAGTAGCTGCAGCTGCTAGTCAGCCTCTGTAGAAATGGTTGGTGAGGTGATAGGGACTAAGAAGCTCCTCACACATGTGATGTGAAGAGTTAATCAAGTAACCAAGCGCACATACAGTTCTAGGAATGTCCTCTTATGATGATCATTAACGAAACAATAACATTAAAGTGTCAAAACTGTCACCGATAGCTAAAAAGAGCAGGGTAGGAGCAAGCCTTTTGGGGACTGAAATGGCTTTTCTTTAGTTAGGTCTTGGCGTGAAATTTTTGGACCTTTAAGATTCACAAGGTACTCAAAATCACTAATTGACATTCGCACAAACCTTTGAAACTGTCAAAACTTGATAAATCACCAATTTTAATATATTTTTCAATATCTTTCAAGTCACTTAGATATAATTTCCACTTTGTTGTCCCTACTTTGAAGGTTTTGGACGAACCCACATCCTTTTCCTATTTTTCTGTCTTCCTACCCCAAGCTGCAACAATAGCCACTTCTTCCCCTGACTCGAACTGGAGGAACATGCTATTACCCAAAATTCTCTCTGCTATTAACTTGTTAATATAATGTTTCAATAACTTTGTTATCCACTTTTAATTTTGACGTTTCAAATTGCTTATGACATGCTACCAAAAATTTTTGTCGAAAACATAGTTATAAACTTTACCAAAACAGTTTAAAAAAATGTAGAGTAACATATTTTTTACTAACATTTTGCTACTAACAATGTGCTTGCTATTTCCTCAGTGTATATCCAAATTTTGTTAATTACCCAAAGCCTTCACGGCCAAAGATATTTAAAAAAAGGCGGCAATGAAAAAGAACCACTAACTAAAAACGTGCTAGTCTAAAGATGTCCTGTAGTTCTGAAAGGTTTTTTTTTAAAATATGTTTTTCAACTTTCCCTTCAAGCGGACGATGATTCTAGTACAAAACAAGATGTATCTAGTTTAGCTCTTGGAATGTATCTTTATCTGCCACTGTAGAATTTTCTTTTATTACCGGACTGGGCGGGATGCAACTACCTAGACTTAACTTCAAAATTATTCACTTCGACATAATTTGGGCTAAGTCTAAGCCCTAGATTCTATAAGTAGACTTTTCTTTTATTAATTCATTTAAATAATTTTTGATGTTAATAACATATATGAGTTCAAATAAAATTATTGAATAAATTCAACTATAAATTATCAAATTAAATTTTAATCATGAAGTTTATTAGGTCTTTTTAAAGATTAAAAGAGTTATTCCTTTTGTTATAAAGGATGATATTTTCCCATTTTTCATGTGGTTCGTAACGTAATTAAAGAGGCGCGGGGTTGGCAGTAGCACAGAGATAAAAGAGTGGGGCACATCTCAACATTCATCTAACGCACGTGATCAAGTCCACACGAAGAAACGTTCATCAATCAAACCATCCATGCAGTGCACGGTTGCGTCAACACAACAAGGGGTTGCCATTTTAATCAAACCAATCAAGAGGGATTTTATAAAATGTTTATTTTATTTTTAACAAGGTGCATGTTTCGAAGATTCACGTGTGGCAGATTGGCCGTGTTAACATGGAGAATTAGTTATTCCTCATTCCAATAATTTATTTAACATTTTAAATGTTACGTTATTTAAAATCGATAAGGAATTACACTTTAACATAATTTATTTGAATTAAGTACATTTGAATAGTGTTTAGCAACAAAAAACCAAGCCCAATATGTTTTTTTTTTGTTTTTTTTTCGTTTTAAAGTGAAAGAAAAGAGTCCTCTCTATGTTGTAAATAAATTGAAAGTGTTTCCTGCATTGTGCTCCCCATCTACAGATGTCCAAACCAACCCCCATTTTGTAAAGGTCTTTTCTTCAATTTAGCAAACAAACATCCAACCACCAGATTGCAGTAGTTTGAATGTATTTCGGTCATTTGCTGATAAGCAACAAACAACCAAGCAAACACAGTTTCCCGCTTTTAGCGACTGTATTTGTATGTCATTGTGTGTTTGGTTGATTCTTGTAAGCTGTGTAACCTTTTTTGTGCTACCAGTTGAGTTATTTTGTTTTAGGAAGATGTTAATTTTATTGTTTATAGAAAACATTTAAAAACTAGCCTATTAAGATGTCAGAACGTTCAAAAAGATTAGTAGACTTGGCACTTGCCACGTTTTATACAGAAGACAACCAAAATGATAAAAACAAAGATATCAGAAAAAGCTGAAAAAGTAAGTTTTCCTTTTTTATAATTTCACACATTAACTTCCTACGGCCTAAAAGTTCAATAGTATGATTTTATGTTGTATTGTATGTTCTTGTAATGTTGTAATTGCCTCATGGACAAATCTTTGTCTATTAATATTCGGGCTCAGTTTTTTAAATATTTTAAAATTTTGAAAAATCTATGAAAAAAACTAAAAAAGTTCAGGAATTTTTATTTTACAGAAAGTTAGAAATAATAACCATTAATATTCATAAAACAGTATTTGTTTTTAAAAAAGGAACTTACTTTAATATACTAACACCGAATAAATTGTTAATTATTAGTGTTTGAAAACAGGACTGTTCTTTAAGATATGATATTTTTTATCATTTCTTCTTACTCCCTTTTGAGCTATACGCCTATGCCTAATAACGAATGGCTAGGAATGAGGTAGGTGTAAAAAAAGGATGTGCAACCGAATTTTGTGGGGGAGTGGGAAGCTTTTTAGGAAAAAAACACCCTCAGTGCACCCGACCGGTATCGAGCCCCAATCTTCCCATACTCTCCAGTCTAGTCTAATGATAATAGCGCGTTAGACCATGTGGCTAGTGAGGCGTGTATCACCGTTATTATGTAATTAAGTTGTTTTTTTTGTTTTAATTGTTTTTAAAGGTTAATGTAATTTCATTTAACATTTTCCAAACTTCCCGGGAAAGGTTTTTGGGGGCATAGATATTATTAATGGACAAAGACTAAGAATTTAAAAAGTTTTTTTTCTTTAACAGGTGGCCCTAAAGTTGATGAATCAATGTCCAATACATTGAATTTCTTAGAAAAGGAAGTATATACCTCAAAAGCAGTTACACCAAAAAAAGTAACAGAATTAGTGAAAGGCTGCAATATCAACAAGTCCTGAATATATTGAACTTACATCTCCTACTAAATTGACCAAAATAATTTATTTGAACAGTCTACAACAAAACTTCACAATCAAGAACCATTAATAACATGTTTATTTCGCCAACACAAGACGTATTTGATGGTAAAATACAAGACACAACAACCCCCAAAGAAACGGAAATTGTTTTGGAAATGAACAAGGGGATTGTTCATCATATACTCATCAAAACATTGGTAGACCAAAAAGGGCCGAAAAAGAAAATATCAAGACCAAAATGTTCATACTCATAAATAAAAAGAAATTCCAATAAAGAATATGTATCATCTCGAGGTAAAAACATATCAGCGAAAGAATTTAGAGACTATGTGTGCAACTGTAAAAATTTAGTGTTATGAAACTGTTAATTCTGATAGGAAAAATATAGAATTTACTAAATTTTACACCTTGGGTCATATGAAGAACCGACAGTGAGATATGTGCTTTAGTAAAAAAAGTAGATTTTCAAGAGAAAAGTGCCAAGAACTCTACAAAAAGATCTAAAACAAGGATTACCACCTAGATAATAAAGTTGTTTTTCAGGGACACTTCATTCATACATTACAGTGTCTACAAACGCGTGTTAATTTCTGTTTTTGAAAAAGATGAGCGCGAACAAAAATCAAAGATATGCGAGGCTTTTCTGGAGGATGTAACAAGATAATTATGAAAGGGAACAAGAAGTAATTAATCATATTAATAAAATTCCAAAATACAAGTCTCATTACTGTAGAAAGGACATTAGAATGTTTTATTTACCTCCGGGATGCCCGTTCAGAAATTTTATGATCTATACAAAGAAAATCACAAAATCCCGTTAGTTGGGAAAAATAAAACATTTATTTTATTCAAAATTTCAATTTTCATACCAAGGTTTTAAAAAAAAGATACATGTAATAAATGTGACTCACTTAAGTCACAATCCACTGTGCTTCTGGAAATGAAAAATTGTTATTGCAAGAGGAACATAACCAACACAGAAAACTGCCGGGAAGCTCGTGAAATGCTCAAAGACGACATGATAAAAGCGAAAAATATCAACCAAATCTGGAAAACAGTAATTTTCGATTTAGAAAAAACATTACCGATCCCAAGAATACTGTCAAATGTGATCTTTTATAAGGGGACAGCTATGGTTATATAATTGGGAGTACATTTTGGAAAATCTGGAAAATTTTTTTTGTTATGTAGGATGGAAGGGACTCTGGAAGAGGAGCACAAGAAATCAGCTCATGTATGTTGAAGCACATGGAAATGAACTTGTCAGAAGAGGTTGAAGAGCTAATCTTGTGGTCCGATTATGCGGAGGACAAAACCGCAATATTAAACTCACATTAATGTTGAATGTTTTATTAAAAAAACATCCAAGACTGAAAATTATCCATATTAAATTTCTGATATCTGGCCAAAGTATCTACCAAACGATAGTGACTTTAGTGACATTGAGAAAGCTCTTAAACACGTTCAAAGATTATATACGATGAAAAATATGTGGAAATAATGAGGAACTGTCGCCGAAGAAATAAAATGCAGGTTACAAAATGAGTAATAATGACTTTTATGGAAAGTTTCATGGAAAATTTGATAGTGAACCGCAAAGTTGACAGTACTGGCCAGAAAAAAAATTGGCTCAAAATACGAAAAATTTAAAAACTAGTTAAAGACAAGCCATTCATTTTATATGTGAAAATGAATAGTGATGATGTGACTACTCTGAAGTGGATATAAGTAAGAGAGT
This sequence comes from Timema cristinae, assembly GCA_039000515.1. NCBI lineage: Eukaryota > Metazoa > Arthropoda > Insecta > Phasmatodea > Timematidae > Timema > Timema cristinae. The sequence continues at coordinate 70,091 of JBCFYV010000492.1, read as the reverse complement.
ACGTGGTCGTCCAACAGCTACACCATTTGCGATGGAAAACCTTGTCCCATTTTTGGCCTAATGGAAAAAGCAAATCATGTCCAAAAGCTGGCAGATATTAAATCAATCCATCTTATTCCCCGAAGATGCAAAACCTTTTTATAATAATTTATTTGATGCCCAAAAATTCATTGATGAGTTGATGGCTATGATGGTGAACTTGATTTTTCCACTGAAATCATCTAAGTAAAAAAGAAAAAACCCAATAAGAAAAAAGTTTCTGCCCAAAATATTTTGAAAACTTCATTGTTAATATTATTTTTTTATTATTGTTTAACGGCCCATCCACATCTGGGTCATTAGGGCCTTGAAATATATTAAAAACATAATAAATCCCATAGGGGAAAGAGTTTAAAAACATTCACCATCTGGGGGACACTCCATAGGATGCTCAAATGGGCTCCTGGAAAAATTAAGTGACCACACCGCAAAAAAAAACCACAAGTGTATCACTCTAAAAAAAAAGACAAAACAAACATATTAAAATATAACACGTTAAAAAGACAAAACATGTTAAAATGAAATACGTTAAAAAGACAAAACAAAATGTTAAATTGTAATAAAACTTTAAAAAGATCCAATATGAGATAAATCCAAAAAGAGCCACTTTATAAAAGTGACTCAAATGGCATTAAAAAGAAAACCGCCTGGCGTTAAAACGGAGTAAACAAATAACTCCATCCGCACTATCGCGTAATAAAAAACGTAAGTCCCCCTTTAAAATCAAGGGCCAGACGGATAGGGGCTAGTTTGCGACACCCACCAAAATGTGATGCACACTAAGGGGAGTATCACAAACCCCACACATGGAGGTGGATCCCCTCTTAGTAAAAAATTGGGTCAATGAAGTATGCCCGACCCCGGGGGTTCGTCACGATGACCCTCTCTTCTAGACTTTTTGTATAGAAAGAGGGCCATCGCGACACACCGTCCCTAGGACCGCAGCTTGTTCTGAGCAGGGGTCGAACCCACTGCTCGTGCCAGGTGCGTAAGACTCCACGCCGAACATAAACCCTTTAGATCTAAAAACAGACACCCAGACTCGCCTCCGGAGGCAGGCGTGCTGCCTCCTTGGCTGCCCCGGTCCGCCAGCTCATTTCCTGGAAGACCAGCATGACCAGGATCCAGCAAAAGGCGAGCCCGGGGGATTAAGAATCAATTTTTTAAAAAATTTCTCATGTATCACTGCACAGGGGATTACGGAGTAGAGAGTGGGGCAATGCCAAACAGGCACTCATGGAATCGTGCAGATGAGGACAGAAAAGGTGACTACTTCGGTAAACAAAAAACAAAGATTTAAAAATGGCATTAATTCAGCGTAAAAACACTGGTTTCTTTGGTAAACCAAATTTAAAATTGGATCCTTCCACAAAAAAAAAGCACATCCCACGGAGGCTCCAGATTTTTGAGCCGTCAGTTAGATGCGCTCGAATCCGTGAAAGCGAGTGGAAGGAGCTCATAAAAAGGTCCCTCCCTATACAAATTTTGGGGGTGGTTTGCTTTAGGGAACTTGGCAAGATCAAAATGGCTTGAGGTAGGGTATCTTCCAGGGAAAAAAAAAATCGACCTGGGGATGTGGGGATAGCCTTTGGCAAAACTATCCCACACGTGTCCCAAAACCGATAGCATCCTGACCCAACGGCCTTGTACTACGCCATTTGGTTTTCATACAAGACACGGTTAGGGGGATGAAACACAGGACGATAGGCAACATGCTGCCCAGCAATGAAGTTTCGACACGAAGATGCCAATAGATAGGACCGCCGGTAAGAAAGAGGCGGCTCCCCGGGTCGGCACAGATGTGACGACTGGACTGGTACGAAAGGCCCCCGTAGCCATCGAATGCCAGCATGGGGACCTATCTAGCATCTTCAACCCGAGGGGCATGAGCCATAAACAAAGCTCCCATAATCTAGTTTAGATCGCCAGGGCCCTATAAGGCGCATCAAGGTTTCCCTATCAGCACCCCAGGACCGGCCGCTAACCACTTTGACAAATTCAAGCCTTAAAACACCCCGCTTTCAGGTCTTTGATGGGGGATCCAATTTTAGTTTAAAACCGAATAAAAGTCCAGGAACATTACGGTCTCGGAGACAGGTAAAACAACGTTGTTCATTAAAATATGGGGGCTGGGTGTATTCCGCGTAATCTATGGAAGTGGACGACCGTCGTTTTGGCTGCAGAGAAGCGAAACCATTACGCGATGCCCACGACCAAAGATTGTTAACACTCAGTTTGGATTGTCGTTCAGCCCGTGGAGACTTGAACGAACTGAAATAAATTGCGAGTCATCCACAAAAAGGCATGAACGAACAGGTGAGCGCACGTTGTCCAAAAATACTATTTATCGCGTTAGCGAACAACGTAACAGCTCAGAATACTACCTGAGGCACCCCATTTTCTTGAATAAAAATCCTCGGATAAGGTGTTATTTAACCTTACCCAAAGTGTCTATCCGACATAAAATTAGATATTAAAAAGGAAGGTTTCCTCAAAACCCCCCAAATTAAAAAGTGATTTCAAAAGCCGTACCGCCAGGTGGTGTCGTACGCTTTCTCCAGATCAAAAAAAAACAGCCAGAAGGTGCGTTATGGGGGAAAAGCGTCACGGACAGCCGTCTTAACGGACAAGATGATCCACTGTAGTCGGTTCCGGCGAAAACCACATTGAAATTAGAAGCAGATTGCGGGATTCTAAATACCATAAAGTCGTTTATTAATAAATTTTTTCCAGTATTTTACATACAAAACTATTAAAAAGCTATCGGTCGATAACTAGTTGGCTCTAATTTATCTTTGCCACTCTTATACAAGGGGATAACGATTGCTTGCTTCCAAAGTATGGGAAGTGATGAGCTCCCAGAAAACTATTTAAAGGTCCGAAGTATCTGTCCGGCAGGGGGCAGTTTGCCGCAACATTTCATAGTGGATATCATCTGGCCCGGGAAAGCTGTGTTACCCGCCTGGGTGGGGGGGGCATAGGACAGTTCATCTGCGTGAAAGGGGGTTATATCCTCCCCCCGACTTTGGCCAAAACAATAGTAAGGCGCTCGATGTGCGCTTATGCACCACGAACTCGTTAGAGTAGCCGCATGCTAGAAATAGCGGCGAACATCGAGCCCAATAATTGGCGACCTCCATAGGGGAGGGACAATGAACCGTTAGACATGAGTGCGGGTATATTATAAATGGTATTTTTGCTCTACTTACTTTACGAATGTGATCCCAACCTTGGTTGTGGAGTGGAAATAGTAGGGTAAAATAAACTGTCTCCAAGACTCTCTTCTGCTTTCTCGAAAAAATACGGCGGGGCTCTAGCACGTAGAATCCGGAATGACTCCAAAATTTCCGAAGTTGGACGTCGATGAAAGAGACGTTGGGCCCTTCGACGGTTTTAAAAAAGCCACCGGCACTCCTCGTTCCACCAGGGAACAGGGACGGTGGCGCGGGTTTGGCGAGGATTTTGGGATGGATGCCCTCGGGCCCCCGCTATGACCGTCGAAGTAAAATTGCCCAGCCTTAACATCGACGTTGGGAAAGGGGTTCGTCGGGAAAACGGCGAGCTCGCGGATTTATCCCAGTTAGCACTTTAAAACCCATTGGGGTAACCGTGCTGTACTGGGGGATCTTGGATTTTTTAAAGCAGAATTGGAAAGTGATCGCTGCCACATAGGTCCGAGTGAACCTCCCAAAGGAAGTGAGCAGCAATCCCGGGGCTACATAGAGCTAGGTCATGGCAGGGATACACCTTAAAGGTGGGAAGTGTGTCTGGGTCCCGGTGTTTCATTAACAAACCCGGTTTCCCGGACAAGAATATCCTCTACCATCCTCCCGCGGGCGTCTGTAAAATTAGACCCCCACACCAGGTTAGCGCGTTAAAGTCCCCAAGATGATATAGGGGCGGGAAGTTGTATAAAGAGGGCCCCAGTGTCCTTTGGAAACACGCTCACCTGGTTTGGGGGGTAGATGCAGCATACGGTTACCTCCATAGGAAGGGAGACTCTGACAGGATCACTTGGAGATCAGAAACAAATTAATATTCTTTGAATATAGTACTTCGTGCGAATAAGCCACACCTCCGCTAGCCCCATCAAAGAAAGGCTTTCGGTACGTACACCGTACCCACGAAGCATCGGGTTGTCAGTTGGGGGGAAGTGGGTCTCCGCAAACACAAGATGGAAGGATGCAGGGAAGAAATTATTAGTTTTATTTCCTCTACACGAGCATAGAAACCCCTACAATTCCATTGTAGTAGCGACATAAAGTTATTAGTATGAAATTTTTATCCTCGCAAACCATTTCGCTATCCTTTTAAGAATAAAAAATTTGTTAGGCCCTTTTTTGGCCCCTCTTGCCTTTCCCCGTCTCTCCTGTACCCTCTCGCTTTAGGAGAGGCTTCAGCTTATTTTGGGGGGGACTGGGGAGTCGGATTCTTGTTCGAAAGGCTTTAAGGCCTTAGACCTTTTTTTATACAATGTTTTTTTGGCGGTCTCTCGCTGGTCCTTCTTCAAGGCACCAGTGGGACTCGCCTTAGCGGCCTCAACTGTTCCGCAACTCGTCCCCACCCCGGAAGCCCGAGGGGGTGTGAGAGGCTCAACAAAAGGCCGCCCCCCTTTTTTTATTTTCCCCGAGGCGGCTCGGGGGGATTATCCGAGGCGGGCCGGATCGGTTCCCCGAGGGGAGCCCGGGGGGGGTCCCCGAGGTGGATTCGGGGGGGTTAACCGAGGTGGACTCGGGGATTTCTTAGAGGAGGGCCACCCAAAGGGGAACTCCTAGGTGGCAAGGTGGTGGAGACAACATCTCCGAAGTTGTCACCTTGGGCACAAAATTTCATCGCCACCGTTGCCGGCGCGATATTACATTTTTTTTCGAGTAGATCAGTGGCACGGGGTCTCGAAGAAGGCTTTGAAAGTTAACGCGCAATGGCAGTTGGGGCAATTGATATTCTGGGAAACTACTACTGTAAAGGTCTGAAATACCGGAGCTTGGTAGATGCGTATTCTTTGCGTGTTTGGGGTTTATGGAAATCTTCTTTTCAGTTTGTATTCAAGCACTTTTTTCTCCACCTTCCATTTCGGACAGGCCAGCCAAGCAGAGTGCGAACCCTTGCAGTTAAACGCAGAATTTAGGAGACTCACCGGTGTATCGTGAGCCTCCTTCCGCAATCCGCAAGGGTTTTGGCTTACCACGGATCGCAGCTTGTATGCCCAAATTTCCTGGCATGAAAACAGCGCCGAGGGTTAGGGACAACGGCCGGACCCTGAGCAGTGGAAACCCCGCTCGGACCTCCTTTGGAAGGGTTGGATCGCAAAGGTAAGGATATAAGTGTCAGTCTTTTTCCACTGCCGTTCTTTTTCACTAATATTCGGTATACTTCATGACATTTTGAGGGCTAGCTCCTCACGTTTTCCTCATGCTCACGCAGTCGGGGTATAGCAAGTGACCACTCCTTGCAAACATTGGGGAAAACCTGTGGGGTTCCACCTTCACCGTATACGAGACGTATTGCTCAACGGTATTTCTATAAGGCCGTATGTTGCCTGATTGGATTTCGGATGTTTTTTGAATGAGAATGGTGCCTTTCACGAATTTTCTTATAGACACACTTCCCTTGGCTGCACCATTTTTTCGCTCTTTCGAGGATAAATGGGCTCCCCGTTTCATGTTCTCCCCTTCGTCCACTCGAGACATTACCAGGAAGCGGGGCGGGGCCCCTTACCCCCTCCTGGATTTCTTCTTGAGGGCTAGACGGCCTTACCCGTTTCCGCTCTTATCAATATTACGGCCTGTGGGGGGCCCGGGCAGTGAGTTGCAGGGGGGTTTGGCAGTACGATGCCAGCGGCGACAATATTATCGGCCATGCCGTAATTGGGACAACCTACACAGTACTCGGATCGTAGACCGGGGTGATCCAAGTTTGGTCTCCAATATGGCCCTGTTAACTGTCCCGACGAGAGGCCCTAACGACGCTAGACATGACAACCTTCGCATAGGCATCGCCGAGACAGAGGTCGTCGCGCAAGTGGGGTAGGAAAGTGCCAAATTTTACGTCCGGCCCATGAACGCAACCCATCTTTTCCCAAAGTAGGGTACCCGGTTATTGTCATCCCTAAGGCCCTTTACTAAGGTATTGCAACCGGCGCACTTTTTATTTAGGAGTCAAAGGGGTGGTATCCAAATAAACAGAGGGAAAAGCCGGGTTAGTTGCCAAGGTCGTAACAGAAAGGCCAAAGCCTCTGTGCAGGATGAACGGTGGGGGGAAAGGAAGAAAAAGGTAAGGATAGATAAAGGAAGGGGGAAGAGTGAAAAAAGGGGGAAAGTGAAGGGAAAAAGAAATGAGTAAAGGAAAAATGGATAGGTTTGTCCCCACGGGGTCCCTGCACAGAAACCCCCCTTTTGTGTCTTTCGACAAGCGGGGGGTTTTGGGGGAATTCTAAAACCCCGCCCGAAAAAAGGGGTTTTTTAAAAATTAACTTATATTTTTAGTTTTAATTTTTTACGTATCAATGGTTTTTTTTTTGTGATTATGTTTAGTTTTCAAAAATAAATTTAAATTTTTTTTTAAATTGCAACATAACAATCCAATAAAATTTTTTTTTTAAGAAAAAAGAAATTATAATTATTTTGTATATTAAAAAAAAACCCTTTGTTTATTGTTTTTAATTAATTTTATTACTAAAAAAATTGAATTTATAGGAAGTTTTTTTTGAATTCAATTTATCAGTTTTATCTTGTGGCGCTTTGGGTCTTTTTGCAAAACCTTTTTGTTGTGAAAAAAATTTAACTTATACATAAAATAAATTTTTTGTTCCAAAACATTTTTTACACAGCGTTTTAATATACGTTAGGTTATACGCTTATTATAACTACGCGTTGTTTTGGTTTCATTTAAATAATAATAATAAAATAATGAATAAAAAAATTATTATTATTTTTGTTTTTTATAGGTCATAGAAAAAAAAATCTTATCCTTGAGATACAAAAAAAATAGAAAATTCCCTGGGAAAAAAAGTCATAAAAATAATTAATTATGGAATACCGTTTTTCAAGAAAAAAACAATATGCAAAACTTGATTTGGGGAAAAAATATAAAAAAAATTGAATTCCAATGTGAAAAAATCCCCGTTGAGTGTAAAATAATTTAGCGTGAAAGATGAAAACATGTTAAAAAAAAGCTTTAAAATTAAAAGGAAAAAAACAAACCTTTTTAAAAATAAGGGTTTTAAAAAATTATTTTAAAAATAAAACTAAAAGTTTTAAAAAAAAATTTAAAATTGAGATAGAAACCAAATGAACCACTTTAAAAAAAGCGTTTAAATAAAGTTTAAAAAATTCCCCGGCGAAAAAACGGAGTAAAAAATAAACCCCTTTCGCAATGTCGCGAAATTTGAAAAACGGGGGTTCCCTTTAAAATCAAGGGGCCCGGAATGGGGCATGTTGCGCATCCCCAAAAAAGGGGGTTTTACCATTGGAGTGGGCCCCCTCCAAAAAAAACCCCATGGGTAAAATGAAGGTGTCCAAAGGGGGGAGCCGTCACAATGCCCCCCCCCTTCCCCCCTTTCTAGATTTCGTATAGAAGGGGCCACCGCAAACCCCCCAAACCCCTAAAGGCCCGCAGCTTTTTTTGGGGCGGGGTCGGCCCCCTTTGGGAAAAGGGATTCCCCTTTGTCCCCTTTACCCAAAATTTTTAAATTTTTCCCTTAAAAACCCCTCACGGGATTTGTCCTCTTTTGGGGACAAAATTTTTAAAAAAGATAGTTTTGGAAAGGGCAAAAAGATGGCATAAAATTAAATGAAAGAAAAAACCCCTAAAATATTTATTATGGGGATGATACCCCCCTTAAAATTGTTAACAGGGGGAAAAGAAACGTTTTTGTTATTTTTTGCCCAAAGATTTGCATTTAAATATATAGTAAAAGTGTTTTTTTATGAAGTATTTTTTAGTTTTTTTGGGTTTTTTAAATTTTGGGGTTTTTTTTATTATTTTTGTAATTTCTCTTTATTTTTTTAAATTTTGTAAATAAAAATATTTTTTTTTTAAAATTTATCTATTTTTTAAACCCCCCCTAAAGTGAAATCGTTCTTCAAAGGCGGGTATTAAATCCCTTTTCAAAACAAAAAATTTTATTGCGTAAAAAATGAAATTTTCAAAAATGAATTTTTCCTTCTTTTTTTTCTAAAGTCAAAGGGAGTATTTTTTTAAAAAAATGTTGTTTTGAAAATTTTTTAAAATTTTTTTTCCCTTAACCTGTAAAAGTAAAAAAAAGAAAACATTTTTACCACATCTTGTGAAGAAAAATTTAAATACCCAAAATCAGCAATTTTGCCATTTTTTTTTGAAAAAGATCTTGTCTTTGAAAGTGTGAAATTGATATCGACTTTTTTTTCCAAAAAATACCATAAACAGGCCCGAGAAGTGGAAACAATGAAACCCCTGTTTATAAAACAAAAAGTTTGGTTTTTATAGGTAAATAAGTAAAAATTTTAAAACTTTCCTCGCAAAAACTAGGTGTATTTCCCCACAGATAAAGTTTCCCTGATTTTTCCAGTTTTTTCCCCGACCAAAAAAAATGTTCTATAATGCGCAAGGGTTTTCCCAAGGGTAATGTAATGATAAAAGCCCCCCATTTTTCCCGGGGTCTTTTGAATACTCATTGGGGAAGAAAAACCGGGGGGAAAAATTTTTTAAACATTTTTTTTTCCTGAAACTTTTTTAGATTTTTTTTTGGGCAACAAAAAAATTAAATGTACACAAAAAGGGAAATTTAAAATTTTTTTGTCGTGTAGGGAAAGGAACTAAATTAAAACGGGGGGAAAATTGTTATGCCCAACATAAAAATTGCAAGGACAGACAATTTTGGGTCCCTGGGAAAGGGGACAAAAAGTTATTTTAGTAAAAGTTTTTCCCCAAAGGGGGGTTTTGAAGCAATTAGGCGAATTTCTTTTTTTTAAAAAATTTTGAGGAGTTGCCCCAAAGAAGGGTATACCAATATCCCTTTTTTTGGGAAAAAATTTTAAACAAAACCATTATTCTTAAAAAAATGCAAACCCCATTTTTCCCGAATTTTAATTTTGGGGTTGTAGAGCTTTTTAACAAAGGAACTGGTATTTTCCCCTTTTTAGGGAGAACACCCAAACTTTTTTTAAATATTTTTTAAAATTTTTTTTAACAGGTTTTTTTTAACTGTCTGGGTTGGCGATTTTTTAAATCTCCATTTAAAGGGTTTTTGTATTTATGTGGGGCGGATTTTAAAAATTTTAAAAGAGTTTTTGTATTTAAAAAGATTTGTTTCCTTAAAAAAATTTATTTTAAAAATTTTTTTTATATACAAAAAAACCCTAGTTCTAAGTGTGTTTTTTGAAACATTTTATTTTTGTGAGTTTTTTTTGGATATGTAACAAATATTTTTGAAAAAGGGTTTTGACAAAACCCTTTTTACAAAAAGGTTTTTTTTTTAAAGGGTTTAAAAAAAATTTGTGGTAAAAATTTTTTTAAAAAGGGATTTGGGAAAACAAGATCAAAAAAGAGACAAAAAATAAGGGGGAAACTTCTTTTTTTTTGGGGAAAATTTTTTTCACCCAAAAAAAGTTTCCTCAGTCAATAAGTGTTGTTTACAGAAGTTTTGGGAAAAAAATGGTCTGACGAGCAAAAACAGGTTTAAAAACAGAAAATTGTGGCACCCAAAAACAAAAAAAGTAAAAAAGATTTATCTCCCCGGTTGTATGCCCAAAAAACAAAAAAAAAAACCCCCCGGCCCCCCCAAATTCTAAAAAGACCGAAAAATTTTTTGGGGGCGATACAGAGAAAAAAACTAAAATTTTGGGAAAAAAAAGGGGGTTTGTCAAAGAAAAAATTTTAAGTTTAGTTAAAATTAAACCCTAAAGGGGGTTTAGTTTATGCATTGTTTTCCCCTTTTTCCCCCCCTTTTTCCATTATATTTTTTTTCCCCTTCTAAAAAAAATATCTTTCTTATCTTGCTAGTTTTTAATTTTTTGCCAAATTGACTATTGTTCTTTTTTTTTTTTCCCCTTTTTGTTGCCCAATCAGGCTAAAATTTTGGGCTATCTTTTTAGTGTCTAGTATGTTTTGGGTTGGAACCCGAAAATTTGAACAACAATAAAATTTTAAAATAAATTTTTAAAATTTTTTTTTTTTCCCCACACTTTTTGTTTAATTTTTGGTTCCCCTTTTGGTGTCATTCCCATCATGGTGGTGGGGGTTTTTCGTGGCCCTTTTATACCATAAGACTCCCTTTCAGGTGAATTAAAGAATCTTTCAGCTTGCCCCTGAGGGAAAAAAGCTTTTTTCCCCCCCCCCCCCCCTTACCCCTACCCGGGAAAAATTCAAAAGCCCCAAAGACCGGAACATTGGTTAAAGTCCCCTTGGGGCCCAAGCTTTTCATCACCCCCAGGGGGGGAAAAATTAGCAAACATGTTTGCAAAAAAAACATGGTCAAAGGTAGGGGGACTTGCAAACTTTTTGGGTTTTTCTAAATTTCTTTGACAACATACCAAAAAAAGTTTTCATTTTCCGCCTAAACCTTGAATGTGGGTAGTTTACATTTTTTAGTTCTTTGTTTTGTATCAAATTTTCCCGGGGAAAAGGCACATAAAGGGTTATCAGGAGAAAAAAAGGGTTACCCCCTACAAAAACATAGGGAAAATAACTTTTGGTCTTTGGGGGCCCCCCTTTTTAGGGGGGGGGAAAGTCCAATAGAGGAAAGTCGCCAAAATTTGGGGGGGTGATTTCCAAATTTTTGGGGGAGGTACAATTTTGGAGTAAGGTTGTGCTCCCTTTGGGACAACCACGGAAAATTTTGAAGGAAAGGCGCTTCCTCTTTGGGTTTGGCTGTTAACGCGCGTGCCCCCGAGTATTGGAGCAGTGGGTTTCAAAACATTTTATTTGTGTCCTGAAATTTTTGCTAAGCTCGAATAAATTAAAAATTTCAGAAAAAGGTTTTTATTTTTTTTTTGCTAATTTTGTTATAATTGGATTAAAAATGGCTTTTTTTAAAAGGGGGTTTCATTTATTAAAAAATTGTAATTTTGAAAATATTTTTTTAAAAAATTTAAAGATAATTTTTTATTTGGGTTCTATTAAGGGGGGGTTTTTTGGTTTCCTTTTTGGGGACCCCCCCAAAATTAAAAACCCCCAAAAAACTTTTTCCAAAAATGAAAAAAAATATTTTTTTATAATAACTAATATTTAAAAAAAAATTTTGAATTTTTTAAAAAAAAAAAAAAAACCCGGAAAAACCCAAATTTTAAAAAATAAGGTGTTATATATTGTTTTTTTTTAAAAAATAAAAAAAAGATTTTTTGTTTATTTTTTAAAATTTTAAAGTCAAGTTTTAATTGTAGTACACTTGCTTTTTATAAAAATTTTTGGGGTTTTTTTTTTTAAGCCCCAAGCCCCCAAAAAACAAAAACCTTTTTAAACTATTATAAAAAAAATATTTCCCCGATGGTCCCCGGGAAAAAAAGGGGGTCCAGAACAAATGGGGGCCCGTTTTCGGCCAAAGCGCAAAGGAAAGGGGAAAATTTAAAGCCCCGTGTTTTTAAAGTTCCCAAACACCTAGAACGCTTTTTTAAAGGGTTTTTGATAAATGCCCAGTGAAAGGGGGTTTAAACCAAAAAAGGGGAGGAACCCCAAAAAATTTTTTTAATTAGAAAAAGTTTTCGAGATACTCCCTTTTTTATGGAAAAAAATTTTTGGCCTTTTCCCAAAGGGATGTTCGTCGCATGGCATATCGATTCTGGGAAAAAAGGGAAATTTTCAAAAAACCTTTTCCCCCAAAAAAAAGAGGGGGCCCCCGGAAAAAAAAGGGAAAATTTCTTAAGAAAAAACAAAAGTTGCTTGCGCCATCCCCCCAAAAGGGCTTCAAGGCCCCCAAAAGTTTCCCTCCAGAGGCCCTTTTTAAAATTTTTTTTATTTTTGAACCTAAAAGGACTATCAATAATTTCCATCTGGTTATCAACTGGGACAAAACCCCGGATAAAAATTTACAAAAAAAGCACCCCAAAATTGTGGGGCAAAAAGGGAAAAAACAAAAATTGGGGCACTTAAAACGACTGAACGGGGGCTCTTTAATGTTGTAAAAAGTATGAGCCCCAGGCCACTTTTCCCCCCCGAAAGAAAATGAAGTGGAACTCAAGGGGACCCCCCCCGGCCTTTTTTTTCCCTTTCCTTTCCTTGGGGTGGATACAAAAAGGGAAAATTTACAGATTTTGGGTTTGTCATTTTTTTTTCCCGCGTAAACCCAAATGCGGGGGATCCTGCCCAAATTTTTGTATTAGATGGGCCCCTACTCCACCGGAAAAAAATGTAAAAACTGGGGGGGGGGAATCATGTCCCCCCGTTGTTTTTCCCCCCCCCCCTAGCACTCACAAAATCCCACTCGATGTCCTTTAGGGGGTTTTAAAAACGTACTTTCCCCAGGAAGTTGAAACAGTGGTTTTGAAGAAAACCCGGACCAAATTTTGGCCCCTGGGCTTCCAAATAGGGGAAATTTTTTTTGGAAAAAAAGGGCAAGAGGGCAGAAAAACGAACGGTTTCTAGTGGTTTTCCCCCAAAAGGAAATTTTTCCTTTAATAGGAAAATTCCCCCTAAGATTTTGCCCGTTTTGAAGAGCCTGAAGGAAAAATGCGGAGCCCCAAAGCTCGTGCCCCGCAGGGGCCTAAACCCCGGGGCACCCCCCTGATCCTGATCCTGTTCCTGTAACAACGCCCCCCCTAGATAAAAGGTTTTCCCCGGGGGTTAACATAAATAAATTTTCCCCCTATAAAAAATTTAGCTATAAAGAAAGTCCCGAATTTTGGAATTTTCCCAAAAACATCCCCGGTTTTACCCTTTAAAAAAGACGCTAGCGGGGGTTTTCAGAAAAAAGGGTTTCCCTTTGCCAAAAAAAAAAACGGTTTAAAATACGATTCAAAAACGCTCTAAATTTTAAAAAAAACCCCCGTTTTTCCTCGTAAAAAAGGGCTCCCAAACATTCGGAACTTAAAAAGGGGAAACTGAGGATTAAAAAACCTAGTTTTATTTGATGACGATTTTTATTTGGAAAGTGGGAAAAAGGAAATTTTGGGAGATGTATTTTTTGTGCAGGTTTTTTTCTGATGACCATAAAAAAGGGGGAATTGGGGGTTTTGTGTGGTATGCAACAAAAAGGGCACACACAGTTTTTTGACCCCTTTTAAAAAACAATGTGTGTTTTTGGTTTTTTTGCCTTTCAAAAAAAAAAAAAAAAATACTTTCTTCTAAATAAAAAATTTTTTGGGTAAGGGGTAATTGAAAACCCCCAAAAATTTTGGGGCCCCCCGGGTTTTAAATTTTTGGGGGGGCGATGTTTTTTTTAAAAAAAAAAATTTTAAATTTTTAAAAAATTTTTTTGGATTTTTTTTTTTTGCACTAAAGGGGGAAAAAAAAAAACTAATTATGTCTCAAAAATTATTGTAAATTTTTATATGTTTTTTTTAACTAAAAATTTTTTTTCAAAATGCCCCCAAAAAATTTGGCACTTTTTCCCCTCCCTTTCAGATTGCTTTACCAAGTTTTCCTTAAAAAACCCCCCAATACTTTTTTCAGTGGGATTCCAGTAAACAAAAATCACTTAAAATAGCTTTAAATACCCCCAAAACAGAAGGGTTTTAAAACCCCCTTTTTTAAAAATTAAAAAATGAAAAAACCATGCTCGCTGGTTTTAAAAAAACACATTTTTAAAATGGGGGGGCCCCAAAAGCCCAAATTGGGAAAATGCCATTTTCCCAAAATTTTTCGTAAAAAAATCTTTTCCCCAGGTCTTTTTGGGAAAAATGGCATGAAAATTTGGGTTTAAAAAAAGTCTAAAACACTCTAAAGGTTTCAGGTACCCCCTCTCCTTTAGTTCGCCTAATTTTTAGGTGAGGGCGAAAAATATGGAAACTGTACCCCCGGGCCCAAAAAAATTGGGGGAAAAAAAAAAACCCATAAAAAAAAAAAAAATTTTAATAATGCATACTAAAGTAACAAGAAAAAAATTTTTTTGTTCTTTTTTTTTTTGGAGTAGAAGTGAAAAGAAAAAAGGGAACAGCTAAGGGGGTATTAGACGAGAAAAGGAAAGAGGAAAAAAAAAAAGGGAAAAATTTTTAAATAAGGGGAAGCCATGGAATTTTGAGAAAGAATTTTTTTTTCATTGACTTTTCAACAAATCAAAGACCTCAGTAAAAAATATTTGGGGTATGGGCGTGACGTGAAAAAGACGATAAAAGCACCTAAATGATATTTCACTGAAATTGTTTTACACCTTTACAATAAACAACATCTAAAGCGAAACAAAAATGCAAAAGCTTCCACCTGTCCGATTTTTGTAATTTAAAGATGATGCTCATCTCTAGTCAAAGGGCCCGCAAAAAAAAAAACACCTGACCCCCAGGAAAAGTCTGCAGATATTTTTGGGAAAAAGGGGAAAAAAATTTTAAAAGGGAAAAAAGAAAAAAATAAAAAAGGGGGCATTCTTTAAAAGTTTTTTTTCAGCCTTTAAAGGGGAATCATTTCGACATTTTTCCTCAAGTTTTTAAAGTACTGCAAAAGGCTAAAATATTAACTTGGCCCTCGAAATAAAGAAAAGTTTTAGAATGCGGTAAAAATTTTTACCCTGGTTTTTTCATTTACTTTAAAAAAGCTTTAAAAACCCCCCATAATCCAAGACCCTACCTATGATCCCTTTCCTAAAACCAAATTCCTCAGTCACTCCCTCAAAAAATAATTTTCCTGTTTTTTTCCCAAAAAATTCCCACCCCTACTCAATGCTTATAATTTTTATCAACCCACCGCCTCCCACTGCATTCAACCTTCGGCCCTCTGGTTCCTTTTATGATCGTCCTCAAAAAAAACCCCCCCTCCCTTTGCCCCCCAACATTAAACCCCCTTGCTTTCCTCTGATGTTCCTAACGCAACCCCTTTTCCAAATGCAGTCAACCTTAAAACATTTTTGCTTCCTCCCCCATGATTTCCTCCAAAAACCACCCCCCACCCCAAAAAACCCCTTAACCCCTCCTTGCTTTCCCCCTCATGGATCGTGCTCAACAAACCCCCTCCCCCCGATTAAACCCCTTATCCTCCTGTTTTTTTTTCCCCTGTGTTTCAACAGCAACCACCCCCCCGCCCCGGCCCCGCGCCCAGAAATATGGGCCATATTCACCCCCCGCCTTGAAAAGTGGCACTCTGGAGCCACACTCCCCCAAGGGAAATGTCAACCGAACTAAAGCAACCTGGCCCAAAAACCCCGCTCGTGATTTTTGCCACGCCTAAATGAAAAAGGAAAAGTTTGACCGAGTTTTTTCCCCTGTGCGCCTTTTCCCCCCCACCAAGCGTGCTGCCCCCCTTCTTTTTTTTTTGTTTTTCCCCCCCGATTCCCCCCACCTGTAATTTTTTCGTGTCTGTGTTTTATAAAATGCTTGAAAGTTTAGATATTTTTTTTTCCTTTCCCATGACTTTTAAAAAAAGGTGGGGGATCGTTTTAAAAATCTATTCGGGGAAAAGGGATTTTAAAATTCAATTTAAAAAAAATTAAAAGGGGGGGAAATTTTTTAAAAAATTGTCTTTGGGGGTTTAAAATTTTAAAAATCTTTTTTCATAATGGGTTTTTGGGGATTTTTTGGGAACTGCCGAAGTATATTAAATTTTTTTTTTTAAAAAAAAATTAAAATTTTTTGTACCCCCGGGGCGTTTTTTTCCATTATTAATGTTTAAAAATTTACGCCCGTTCACTTGTAATTTCGGGGGCCCTTTGGGCGGTGACAAAAAAAACTTTTAAAAAAAGTTTCTCGAATGAAAAATTTAAAATTTTTAAATTTTTCTCATCTTTTAATTTGAATATTTTTTAAAGGGTTTGTTGATAAAAAATTTAATTTTGGGGGGGGGGGGCCCTTTTTCTTGTCTGCTTTTTTGGGGAAATTTTTTTTAAATTTTTATAAATATCCCTTTGGGGTTTTGTTTTTGTGGGTTATTTACCTGAACTTTTAATATTTGTTTTTTCATGCTTTATAATTTTTTTGGGGGGTGATTTTAAAACCTATTTTTTTTAGAAAAGGCATTAGGCAGGAAAAAGTTTAACATTTTATAGTAAAATTTTTCCTGGGGGGGTTTTTTGGGGTGGCGTAGTATTTTTTAGTGCGCGGCCCGCTGCCGTGTAAAAGGGAAAATTTACCGGGAGTTTAATTTTGGTCCTCCCCCCAAATTTTAAAATTTTAAAAAAATATTTGGGGCCCAATTATCACCCCCCCTTTGGTTTTTGGCATTTTTTAAAAATTTTTTTTTAAAGTTTGTTGTAATCACGGAAAAAATCGCCCGAATTTTTCTGGTTAACACCGTTTTTTAAATTGGTTTTTAAAAAAAACCTTTTATTGTAATGTTTGTATGCCTTTACTTCAGATTTGGTCAATTAAAAAAAAAAAAAGCTTTTCTTGGCTCCTTGGCTATATTTATGGTTTTTTTTTCCAAAAACCCCCAAAGGGGTGCCCAAACCTTTTTTTTTTTTAAAAAATTTTCCTGTACTTTTAAAATTAAAAAAATCTTAGAAAAAAGGGTTAAAACAAAAGAATAGTGAAAAAGCATGAATTCCCTTTTTTTTTCGGGTTTTAAAGGCGGACATAAAAAACGATCCCCTTTTTTCAAAAAAATTTAAAAAGGGCAAAAAACAAAAGTTTGAAAATTTTTTTAAAAATGTTGTAAAGGCCTGAAAAAATTGGAAACCTAAAAAAGTTTAAAAAATTCGGACACAGATTTTTTTTTATTTGTTTATTTGTAAGGGGGGAAAACATGAATGAAAAAATTCACAAAAAGGGTATTCAAAAAAAAAATTTTAGTGCATGCAGCATTGGGGCTTTGAGTCCCCGGAAAAAAAAAAAAATTTACAACGGGTGCCTTTTTAAAAAAAAACCCATTTAGGGTTTGAAAACATAAAAAAATACTGGCGAAAAATTTTAAAAAAAAAAAAAAATTTATGCCGGTAAAATTCGGGGGGGCGCATTAAAAAAAAGGGTTTTTGGACATATGGTTTTTGGGGTTGGGTTTCGAAACCTTTATTTCAATGAGGGATTTTACGAGGGGTAAAAAAAGCTATGGTACGTCAAGAAAAAATTAAAAAGTTTTTAAAAAAAAATCTAAAAGATTTTTATTTTTTTTCAAAATTTGGGGGGGAAAATAAAAAAAGATGTAGGTGAAGGGGGGGAAAAAAAAATGGACCCAAAAGTGTTTTATTTGCTTTTTAAATGCTTTAAGGGTTTTAAAAATATTACTTCCCAAATTTATAAGATCCCTTTATGGACAAGTTGCTTTTCACCTTAAAAAAAAAAAAAGTTCTATTGAAAAGAAAATGTAATTTTTCATTCAAAAATTTAAAACTAAAAAATCACACAACTTAATCAAAAAACTTGATCGAGGGGGCCCTTTGCATTTTAAAAAAATCCTGGGTTTAAAAAATTTAATGTCCAATATATGTAGAAAATTTTAGCTATGTCAAGCCACAAAAAGTTTTTCCTGAAAAAATTTCCCCCGAGAAAGATAAAGCCTAAAAATTTACAAAATGTTTCAAAAAAAAGGGGAAAAAATTTGCTTCTACAAAAAGGTATGTGAAGTGGTACCTATGAATATTTTTTTTTAAATTTTCGGTTTTTTCCCCCAAATTTGAATTTTAAAAAATTTGGCTTTAAAAAAAAATGATTAACTTAAAAGTGACAGGCTAAAAAAAAGAAGCTAAAAACACGCTTAACAAAAAATCTTAACCTAAATTTTTTGTGTTTTTTTCTCAAAAAATATATTATATTTTATAAAATACAAATTGGCATTTTTGGGTTTTAAACAATTATTTTTCAGAATGGGTTTTTTAAAAAAAATTGGATTGAACAAACGTTTTAAAAAAACAAAAATCTATTTATTCATTTTTTTGGGTTTTAACATTTTTCTTTTTTTTAAAAACGTCATTTATGGGAAAAATTACATGTTTTTAAAAATAGGAAAATAAAAAACAGGTTTTTGGCATACTTAAACACAGGGGGGTGACAACATGTTTTGGGGGATTTTGGGAAAAGGGGGGAAACAAAAGGACGATGGCAAATGTTTGAATACTTAAAAGGGGGGAAAAAAAAGGCGGGAGCAAAAATGTTTTTGGGAAAAGGGGGGAAAAGGAGGTGAGAACATGTTTGGAAGGGTGGAACATAGGACGGTGAGAAACCTGCTTGGATATTTTAAGGGGGGAAAAAACAGGACGGTACAAAAAATTCTTGACTATTTTGGGAAAGGGTGAAACCGGGGGCGGTACCCCAAAAGCCTTGGCCTTGAAGGGTGGAAAACGGGACGGTGAGAAACATGCCCCCTTGGGAAAAAGGGGGGAAAACGGGGGCGGTGACAACATCCCTTGCACATAAGGTGATGTAGAAAATAAGCAGGGTAGGATGGTAGGAGGGAGGGGCATCTTTTCTAACAGAAACCCTGGAGAAGGGGAAAGCACCAGAAAAGGGCGTTCCGTATGATGGGGTTTGGGTTGGGGTTTTATTCAAAAAAAAGTAAAACAGCAAGGAAATTGTTTATATGTTTAACCGAGGTATAATTTTTTTTTAATTCAAATGTAGGGTGATTAGGAAAATTAAAAAATCACCCATTTGGGTGGCCGCATTTTCCCAAAGGGTTTTCTACTTTGAAACGGCGGGGCTTAAAATGCCCAGGGATTGTGGTTTTTTCCCCGGGGCCGGGTTTGGGGTTTTTTTCCCCAAATGGTTTTTTCCCCTCTCCCCCAAAAATGTGGATCATTTCCCTTTAAATAAACCCTTTCCCTCCCTCAAAAATCGCTTTTGTAAAAGTACAAAGGGGTTTTTCCCCGAAGGGTAGAAGGCGGGGTGCTAAAAAAAAAAAAAGTGTTTCACTCTTTCCCCAAAATGTCTTTTTTTAAATATTTTTTTAGCCCCTTCGAAAAAAAGAGGTCTTTGGGGGGCCCTTTCCAACAAGCAAGGGGGAAAAAGTTTCCCTAGGAAAAAAAATTTTGTGTTCGACGTTGAAAAACCTTTTCCTTTTAAGGGCCCCTTTAAAGGGGGGGTCTTTTGGGGTTGATTAAAATAAAAAACTAAAAATGAAATGAAAAAAGGTTTTAAAAAATTTTTCAAAATTTTAAAAAAAATTTTAAAAAAACCCAAAAAATCTGACTCTCTTGCAGTAAAACTTCCATTTCCCCTTTTGAACGATTAAAAATCCCAATAAAAAAATTTTACTTTTAATACTTATACAAAAAGTTTAAAATTTTTTCCGGGAAAACAATTACGTTTTTGGTTTTTAAAACTTTTTTTTCCACACAAAATAGAACAAAAAATTTATTGCGTATTGTATTTATTTTCCCATTTATACAATATTTTTTTTTTGCGGGCCCCCTGAAATCGGGGCTTGGTTTTTTTTCTTGTTTTTTAAAAGGGGGGTTTTCCTACGCAAAGTACACTTTACAATAAAAACCCCTTTGGGCTTTCGGTGTCGAAAAAGGGGGTGTTTTGATTCAAAAATATTTTTATAGGGGGAGTTTCCCCCGTGTCGGGAGCAAGAGTGACAGCTACCCTTTAAAAGGGGAAGGTAAAAATAAGGATTTTGGGGGGGGGGGTTTTTTGAAAAGGGGAATGGGGAGGGTTTTTCTGAGTTATAGTATCTTTTAAATGTTACGGGGAATAATGAATTTGACGGATCAAAACAAACGAATGCGTGTTGAAAAAAAGTGAGGGTTTTTTTCCCCAAATTTTTTAAAAAAAAAGTTAAAAATTTGGTTTCCAATGTTAATTTGGTTTGCCGCTCACAATTTGATAAAATTAAATTTTCGAAAAAAAACAAAAAGGGGGTTGTGTTGGGGTAAAACCCTTTAGAAATTTCCCCGTCGGTTTTTTCCAAAGTGGGGGTGCAAGTGCAAGGAAGATAAAAAATTTGGGGATTTTTTCCGGGGGGATAGGACATTTTATACAACTATTATTATTATTTTTTGTGTTTAGAGGCCCTGACACACTGGGGGTCATTGGGCCCTTTAAGCATTTATGGTCCTAGAAAAATCTCCCTGGGGAAAAAAAACAGAGTATTCCCTTTTTTTTAAAAAAATAAGGACATAAAATAAATGATCTCAATTGAGAAAAAAAAAAAGAAAAAATTTTTTTTTTGAGACACTCCTAGGAGAAACTCAAAGGGGCTCAAATAAAATTTGAGTAAAACACCCGAAAAAAACCAAAAAAAAGGGTTTTATCACCCCCCCCAAAAAAAAAAAAAAAATTTTAAAAAAAAATTTTATTAGTTAAAAAAACAAAAAAAAAAAATTTTAAAAAAAAGTTTTTTTTTAAAGTTTATTAAAAAGGGTAAAACGACAAAAACAAACACTTTAAAAAAATTTTAGAATTTTAAAAAAAGTCTCAAAATGGATAAAATCCAAGAGCCACTTTATAAAAAAGGGTCAAAAAGGCACTAAAAAGAAAATTCCCCCCCCCCCGGGGTTTTAAAAGGAGTAACAAATAAATCCTTCAGCGCTGTCGCGTAATAAAAAACGAAAAGGGGGCCTTTTAAAAACAAAAGGGAAAGGGGAAAAAAGGGCTATTGCCCAAAACCCCCCCCCAAAAAGTGGTTTTAAAAATAAAGGGCCCCCCCCAAAAATTTCCAAAATTGGGGGGGGGGAAACCCCCTTTTAAAAAAAAAACCCTTTGGGTTGAAAGTAAACCCCCCCAAAAAAAATCTCCCCCCCACGATTCCTCCCCCCTTTAGACTTTCGTAAAAGAAAAGGGGGCCCCCCCGACACACAGTCCCCCCCTGGACCGCAGGGGGGTTTTTTTGGGAGGGGGGGGGAAACCCCCTGCTGTGCCCCGGGGGGTAAAACCCCACGCCCCAACTAACCCTTTAGATATAAAAAAAATGGGGGCCCAGCTCGCCCCCCCCAAAAAAAGGTGCTGCCTCCTTGGCCCCTGGTCCCTAAAATTTTTTTTTCCCCCAAGTCCCCGCTTTTACCCCCCAATCCGCTAAAAAAGGGGGGCCCCGGGGGCTTAAAAGAAATTTTTTTTTTTTAAAATTTTTCATGTATCTCTGAAGGGGGATTCCCGGGGGGAAGAGTGGGCAATAACAGGCACTATGGAAAGTGCAGATGAAACAGAAAGGTAACACGATAAACGAAACAAAATTAAAAAATTGCTATAAATTTATCGTAAAAAACCCGGATCCACCAGGTAAACAAAATTTTTTAAAATGAAAAACCCCTTCCCCAATAAAGGGGACCCCAATTTCGAGCCATCCGTTTTAAAGGGTTTTTTTAAAAAATGAAAGAGGGTTTCAAGGAAATATTAAAAGGGGTTTTTATTACTAAATTGGGGGGGTGGTTCTTTGGGAAAATTTTGGGGGGATCAAAATGGCTTGAGGAGGCGTATCTTCCCGGGGGGAAAAAAAACCCCGGGGATGTGGGGGAAAAGCCCCTTTTGGGGGACTATCCCAAAAGTGTCGAAAAAACCCCCAAGCATCCCGATCCCCCCGGCCTTGTTACGCCCTTTGGTTTCATACAAACCGGTTAGGGGGTGAAAAACCCCGGCGGGAGGTAAATGCCGGGATTAATGCTTTTGACAATAAAAATGAGAAAAATGGCCCCCCGGGAAGGGGTGAGGGCGCCACCCGGGGGCGGCAAAAGATGCTGAAACGGACTGGACGAAAGGCACCAGTCCGTCGATGCCCCCATGGGGACATTTGCTCTTTGCGCCGAGGGTTATTGACCCATAAAAACAAAACGCCAAAAATTTTTTTTGGATCTGACCAGGGCCCTAAAAGGCGCAAAAAAGGTTTTCCCATAAAGACCCCCGGACCGCCCCTAATACTTTTGGGTTTTGGGGCTTTTAACCCTCGTTTCGGGGTTTTTTTGGGGGGGGACAAAGAAAAATTTTTAAAAAAAAATAAAAGTCCCCAAAACCTTACGCTTTCTGAGAGGGTTTAAAAAAACGTGGTTTTTTTAAAATATGGGGGGGGGGGGGGGGTGTTTGGACGAAATTTTAAATGGGGTGGACAAAAACATGTTTTGGCTGGGGAAAAAACCAAACCCCTTACCGATCGATCCCCCCCGACCAAAGTTGTTGTCGGGAGTTGAATCGCCGTTCAGCCCTGTGGAGAGTTGAAAAAACTGCAAAAAATTGCGTATATCCAAAAAAAGGGATGCACATACGGGGAGACGCACGATCCCCAAAAAGGCCTTTTTGTGATGGCGAAAAACGTAGAGCCGAATACTACCCTGGGGGCCCCCTTTTCTCGATCCCCATTTGGATAAGGTATTTTTTAAAGTGATATTGAAAAAAATTATAAAAAAAAATGAAGGTTCCCCCCGGGCCCCAATTAAAAAGGGGTTTTTTAAAATTCCGTCCCCAGGGGTGCCCGTACGCTTTCTCAAAACCCCTAAAAAAATAAAAAAGGGGTTTTTTTTGTTTTTGGAAAAAAGGGGTTTTACGAATGATCCTCAACGAAACCAGATACCCCCCGTGGTTTGGGGTTAAGGTCTTAGCTATTGGGTTTTAAATTTTTTTACTTGCCCATTTTATTATAAGAAAAGATTTTTTTTTCTCCACAGTTTTGGGAAAACTGACGTTTTTTCCCAAAAAACTATTGTAGGGGGCTAAAAGAAACCCCCGTCCGCAGGTGCAGTTGACACAACTTTTTGTAATGAATCCATAGGATAAAAGCTGTGCTCCCCGCCGGGCATGGCTAGGAAAAATAAATTAGAGTAAAGGGGGGGTTAAAAAACCCCCCCCCAAAACTTTGACCAAAACCCAATATTTTGGCGTAATGCTCCGTTTTTGGCGCTGCGAATCATCAAAGTAGCTCGCCTTGAAACTTGTTAAACATAAAAACTTTTTTTTTTTTTTTTTTTAAGAAAGAACTTGCTTTTAAACCCAAAATAATTCTGAAAATTTGTTTCACTTTTTCCCTTTTAAAACAAAATATTTTCAAAACCCTGGAAAACTCTTTAATTATTGTCTGGTTTTCCCCTTTTTTTTTGTTTAAGAAGTAATGTGAAGGGGTTTGCAAAATAAAAAGCAAAAAATATTATATAAAAATTTTTTTTTTTTTCCCTATGGTTTTCCCCTGATTTTTCCCCTTTTTATTTTTTTAAAATTTTTTTAGGGCGTCCCTTTGGGCCCTTTGGAGGAAAAAAAGGTTTTTTTTTCAAATATGGAAAGCTCGCCAAATTTTTTCCCAGCCCAGCAGTTTAAGCACCCCTTTTTTGGGCCCTTTTATGTATCCCCGGGAGGATTTTGAAGGGGTTTGGAGCAAAAAGGAACAGTTTCGCGCCAAAAGGGGCCCAGTAAACCCCTTCCAAGGAAGTGGGGAACGATCCCGGAAAAAATAAATTTTGGGTTTATGGCAGAGGAACCCCCTTAAAAAGGGGGAAAAAATTGTCGGGGCCCGGTTTTTTTAACCCCCGGTTTTCCAAAAAAGAAATTCTCCCAACCCCCCCGCGGGTGTCTGAAAAATTTAGACCCCCCCACACCAGGTTATGAGTTTTTAAAAAACCCAAAAATTTATATAGGGGGGGGGGGGAAATTGTATAAAGAGGGCCCCCTAGAGTTTTGGGAAAAAAACCCCCCGGGGTGGGAGGTAGAGCAGCATTTGTTACCCCCAAAAGGAGGGGGATTTGACCCCAATCATTATAGACCCAGTTTCTATTTAAAAAATTATGGAAATATATTTTTTACGGAAAAAATTTTTCCCCCCACCCCCGTACCCCCTAAAAAAGGGGTTGGGGCGATCCCTGTACCCCCAAAACGGGGGGTTTTCTTTTGGGGGGGGGAAGTGGGTCCCTGCAAACCCCAAGATGGAAAATGCGGGAAAAAAATTTTTTTTTTAATTTCCTTTTTCAGGCATAAAAAACCCCCCAAAATTTAAAAAAGTGTAGCGAATACTTTATTAAAAAAAGTTTTAAAATTGTCCCGCAATCCATGTCTTTTTTTAAAAATTAAAAATTGGTTGGGCCCTTTTTTAAAGGTTTCTTCCCTTTCCCGTCCCTCCGGGGCCCCCCGTTTTCAAAAAAGGGGGGTTTTATTTTTTCCCATAGACCGGGTTGGTGGATCCTTGGAAAAAGGTTTTTAAGGCATAAAATTTTTTTTTTGTGTGTTTTTTGGGCGGTCCCTCGCGGGGCCTTCCTCAAAGCACCAGTTGGCCCCCCTTTTGGGCCCCCCTACCTGTACCCCCCCCTCTTCCCAAAAACCCCCCGGAAAAAAGTGCAAGTTTTGGGGTAAAAAAAGGCCCCCACGAAATTTTTTTTCCCCCGGGGAAAGGGCCCGGGGGGGAGGCGATCTTTGTGGAAATTTTTGGGTCTTTTAAAAAGTTTTGGGCGCCAAATTTTTGGGCGCGGATTATTTTGGGGTGTTTTCAAGTAGAGAAAAAAGGCACGGCACATAGGGGTTTTTGCGGATTAATGCACAAGGGATCTGGGACAGTTTAGGGTTCTGCCCCACTTTTTTGGCAATATCAGGTTGAAAAAACCAAAAACCCAATAGATATTTTATTCCTTCCCTCCCCGGGGATAAGGATTTTTCTTTTCGATTGTACGCCGGACTTTATTCTCTCCCTTTCCCATTTAAAACCGTCCCAAAACCAGGCAGTGTGGGGGGCCCTTTCAGTTTACCAGAAAATTGGGAGACTAATAGGGGTGATGTGAACTCTTGTCCGTGTCTGACAGGTCGGTTTACCACAGAATGAGCTTGTAGCCTAAATCCGGGCATGAAAAAAGCCCCCATGGGGGGCATAGGGGCGGACACTAAACCTGGAAACCTGTTTTGGCCCCCCCTTTTTGGGAAAAGGGGAGGGTAAAATTTATGGGATTTAGTACCGAAATTATTTTTTTTTCCGTTTTTTTTGGGGGAAAAATACATTTCACTTGGGTGACATCGGGGGGAAAGCTTTTCACAATTCAAACCACGCAGTTGAGACCCAAAAAAAAAGGGAAAATCCCTTAAAAACATTGGGAACCCGGGAATTTCCCCCCCTTCACCGGTATATGGTGTATATTCCCAAAAAGGTTTTCAGTTTTTTCTTAATTTTTTAGGGGGATGGCGTCAGTCTATCTAAATTTCAATTAGTCCTCACGATTTTTTTCTTATAAGACGTCCGACTTTGTGCACCATTTTCGTTTTTTCGAATTGGGGGTTTTCATTTTATTTACAAGAGAAAATTTCGGGAAGGGCGTGCGGGGGGGCTCCCCCCTTTCCCTGGGTTTTCTATTTGGGGGTTGGGGACTGACCATTTCCGCCTTTTTTTAAAAAACCCCGGCCTTTTTTGGGGCCTTTTGGGTTCCCCGGGGATGGTAAGGTGTCAGCTTTTAAAAAAGGGGTTTTGGCCCCCTGCCTCTTTTGGGGACAACCTCACGAAATCGGATCGAAAAGGGGGGGAAACCAAAGTTGGTTTTCCCACATGGGGCCCCCCGGGTTAAAAACCCTTTAAGGGGGGGGCCCCCCCGACGCTAGACTAAAACCCTTTCCCGCGGGGCAGCCCCAAAAGGGGAGAGGAAAAAGCAGAAAGGGTTGGGGGAAAATTCCCAAATTTTTACGCCCGGACCCTCATGAACGAAACCCCGGTCTTTTTTTAAAAGATAGGGTATTTGGTCATTTTTTTCCCCAAAGGGCCTTCTATAAAAAATTAAAACCCGGAAAAAAATTTCATTAAAGGAGTCAAATGAGAGGTACCCCAAAATTATTCGGGGAAAAAACCGTTGGGGCTGCCGGGTCTTTAAACGGAGGGCCAAAAGGGTTTCTGAAAGGGACTGAATGTCTGGGGAAAGGGAAAAGAAAGAAGAAACTGAAAGAAAAGGGGAAAGGGGGAAGGGGTGAAAAAAGGAGAAAAAATGAAGTTAAAAGGGGAAAAAAAGGAAAAAAAAAAAACGGAATTTTGAAAAAAGGGGGGGAAAAGGGAAATTTTAAATTTGTCCCGCACGGTAGCCCCGCACAAAACCCCCCTTTTTTTTCCCTCTTATACAAAAAGGGGTAAAAATTTTTCGGGACCCTTTTAAAAACCCCAACTCTAGGGGGTATGTATTAAAAAAACTTGAATTAAAAGTATGTTTTTAAAACAATTATTAATTAATACTTTCGCTTTCTTTATGGTTTAAAAACGAAAATTTTTTTTTTAAAAATTTGGGGATAATTTTTAAAATTTTGAATTTATTTTTTTACTATTTTTATTGTATCAGAGTTGTTTATCAAAGATTTTTTTATATCTCCCGATTTGTTTCTAAAAAAAATTTCTTATTTTATTGAAAATTAAATAAATTCAGGGTGTGTATTTTTTTTTTTCATTGTACATAGGAAATTAATTAAAAGGGGAAATTTTGCTTAAAAACCGGGGCAAAAAATTTTTTTTCGTTCCATAATGTGGGGACAAAACAATTTGGGTGTACATAATTAAAATTGGGGAAAAATCTAAGTTTATTTGGGGTGAAACGAATAAGTGGGGATCTCAGAAATTTGGGGGTTTTTTCTTTTTAAAAAGTCAAAGATCTTCCTTATAAATCCCTAGGAATAGTATAAAAAAAATAGTTTAAAATTATAACACCACGTTTTTTAAAAACCCCTTTTTGGGCATACGTTGAGTATAATTAAATTTAAAGGGGAAGGGAAACGGGAAGTTTTAATTTGGGAAGTGAACCCCTATTTGGGCGGGGAAAATCGATGAGTGTTTTTTTTTTCCCCCAAGGGTTTTTCCCAAATTTTCCCCCCACAAATTCGAACTTCGATCCCCCCGTTCCCCCAGTCTAGGGACATGAAAAAGCCATTTAGCTAACTAAGACCCAGGGGGTTTTAAAAAAAATAGTTTGGGGGGGAGGCGAAAAAAGAAATATTTGAAAACAAGCAAATCCCCAAAAAATTTGTGTGCAATCAAAAATTCCTGAACCTGGGGGAGACTTACCGGAAGTGATTAGGGGGTTTTTGGGAAAGAGTGAAAAAAGTAAGGGCCTTTTAAAAAACGTTTTTTTTAAAATGATGGGGGGGGGGAACTATGGATGCGGGTTTGTAGGGGGTGATTTTGGTTTGTAAAGATGGGCAATGAGGATGTTTATCCCTCTCTGCAATGAAAGCTTTAATATAGATTTAAAAAGTCTTGGATGAAAAAAGTGTATTGAAATTTTGAAAAAAAAAACAATTAAAAAATGGATATAATGTATACAATGAAAATTTTTAAAAAGAATTTATTAGCCATTGAAAAAAAATTAAAAAAGGGGGCCATCATTCCCCTTTTTTTTTGTGGATTAAATGAAGGAAGAAAAACCAAAATTTGAAAAATTTAGCTCCAAAAAAAATTTTAAAAAGTTTTCTTCCCACTTTTTTTTAAAGAAAGAGAAAAAAGGCAAATTTTTTGGGGGGTAGGAAAAAAAAAAAGGGGGGAAGGGGGAAATACGGTGTAATAGGGGGAAAAAAGAAGACAAGGAGGAAAAGAGAAAAAAAAAAGGTGGGAAAAAAGGAAGGGGGCGGGGGAAAAGGAAAAGCACGGGGAAAAAAGGGGGGGAAAAAGGTGAAGTGAAAAAAAGGGAAAAAAAGGTATCGAAATAAATTTACAAAAAGTTTTGCTTCCCAAAAAATTTTTAAAATCTTTTGTCCCCGGGAATCTAAATTCAAGACGGAAATAACACTAAAAAAAAAGTGATGACACCGAAAAAAACCCCCTTTTATATTCATGTTTTTTTAAAATCCAAAAAATCTTTTAATTAATAAGTTCAGAGAAAAAATTTTTAATAAGTTAAATTATTTTGTATTTAAAACTTTTAATTTTTTAAAAAAAAGTATTTTTTTTAATTTTTTGTTTGGGCCCTTAATTTCGAAAAGAAAAAAAAAAAGGGTAATAAAAATTGTTTTTTATTTTAAAATTTAAAAATAACCCAAAAACTTTAACAATGACGGTATGATATAAAATAATTAAAAATTTGTGGGTACCCAAAAAATTTAATTTTCATATTAGATGTAACACAGAATTTTCCAAAGTTAGTTTAAAAATTTTAAAAATTTTTTCCGGGGAAAAAGTAAAAAAGTCACATATTATTATACTCTGGGCCCCCCCAAATTTAAGATATTTATTTGTTTATTTGTTTTGTAAGGGAAAACCCAAAAACCCCGAAAAAAAAAACGCATTGTTATTCCCCCTTTACCCCCTCGGGGGGTTTTTGGCTAACGCGTTTGCGGTTGAAGCTCGACTGGGAGGACGGGGAAAAATCGAGGTTCAAATTTTTGGTGGGTGCCTGGGGGGGGGTTTTTTCCCAAATTTTTTTCCCATCTTCCCCACGCAAAGGGGTTTTTTATTCCCTTTAAATTTCCCAACCCCTTTCCCCAATTCCCAATTTAGCGAAAATAGTCTTAAAACCTTAACCCAAAGGGGTATAAACGGGGGGGCTAAATTTTATTTTTAAAATTTTCCCCCCTTTTTTTCTTTACACATAAAAGTTATTCACCCCCGTGCTATCGCCGCTTTTTGGGAAAAAATTCCTAACACACTGTGTGGTACACCCCCGCTCCCCAAGTCAAAGATTCGGTTTTGGTCGTTTTACCACGTCTTCATGCCCCCAAAAGGGGGGGTAGTCGATCCCAAAAACCCAAAAGGGGAAAATTTTTTTTGTGGGTTTGCGGGGGATCATCACACAGCCAGGGGGGTGGGGTGGGGAAAAAGGGGTGGGAACTGGGGGGGGGGTCTACGGGCCCCCTTTTAACAAACTCCTCTTTTTAAAACCCTTTTTGGGGTGAATCGCCGAGATTCCATGCAATTTGTTTGATTGCTCTTGTTGTTTATTTTGTTGTGGTTTTAAAGGGAAAAAACGGGTTTTTCTGTGTGCCCTTTTTATGTTTTTACCCATCCCTGAAGGGGAAAACCCGTGGGGTTTGGTTTTGGAAAATTTTTATTTTTAAATTAGATTTGGACATTTGGGGGTAAAAAAAAATTTGGGGTTTACTTTTTTGAATCACTTATTTTACTAAAAGGGTTTTCGGGACAAACCCTTTTTTTGTAGCCCCCTTTTATTTCAGAAAACCGTTTTTTTTAAAATTTTTTTTTTTGGGTTAAAAAAAAATTTTAAAAATTTTTTTTTTTTAAAATTTATTTTTTTTTTTTTGTTTTTTTTTCTTGTGTATTGGGTTTGTCTATTTTGACAAAGAAACACGTTTTGCAGCTTCATGAGCGGAAAAAAATTTTAAAAAAACCCCTCGAAAAAAAATTTTTGAAAAATAATTTACTATAAAAACCCCGTGTCCACAAATTTCAAAGATCCCTTTTTTTGTTGATTTAAAGTCCCTTTAACTTGTCGGGGCAAAGCATCCACCCCAAAGATCGCCCCCTTTAAAAAACCCCCCCCAAGTTTACAAGTTAAAAATTTTTTTCCCAAAAAAAGTTATTTAAAAATTTTTTTCAAGGGCAACTTCCCCTTTTTTAATGACGTAATGATAAATTAAAAAATTTTTTACCCCCGCGCTTTTAGCGCACTTATTGCCCCAAAAGGGGGCCTGGTGGTTAGGGGGAAAAAAGTCAGATTCTATGTGGGATGGGGGTTTTTCCTGGTCCCCCGGGGGAGATTTTTGACTCCAAACCCCTTTCCCTTTACCCCTTTACAAAATTTGTGAAAGTGGGGGAAAGCCGGCCAAACCCCGTGGGTTTGGTTCCCCGTTTAACTGTAGGGGGTTTATTTTATCTACAATCCCCCTACCTTAACATTTGCGTTTAAAAAGGGATAACCAGAATGGGTAGTAAACCGGTGAAAAAAAAATATTGCCCAAAATTTTTTGGTAAAAATTTTTTTTTTATTTTTTATTTTTTTAAAAAAAAATTTCTCCCAGGCCTACATTTTATTTTCAAGAAGGAAAAAATTTTATTTAGTCCCCAATAAATAAGGTTTTTAAAAAAAAATGAAAAAAAAAAAGAAAAAAAAAGGGTTACAAGTAAATTTGGTGACCCCTGGGGTTTAGCTTTGTATAGTAAAACCTGTTAGTTTCCTTAAAAAGGGATTCAGCTGTTGTAAAAGTGGTTGGCACCCCTTTTTTCCCTTTTATTCAGTTGCTTTAAAAATTTTGGGGTTTTTTTTATTGAGGTGTACGGTATATGTTTCCCAAAAATTAAAAATGATTTTTATTTTCATCGTAAGTTTAAAACACTGTGAAAGTTATTAAAACCCCCACAAAGTACCGTAATCTGTTTTTCTAAGTTTCAAGATAATTTGAAAATAAAAAGAAAACATGGAAGGTAATTTCGATAAAAAGAAAAAGATTCAACCAAATATTTAATTGTTAAAAATGCAGTCCCTAAACCCGTAAATAAGGGGAAAAAAGAAAAAATAATTTTTGGGGGAAAAAATTTTCAATCGAGAAATTTAAAATTTTTCGAGAAACAATAGGATGAATTAGTTTAAAATGGTGTTAGATAAAAAGGTGCTATAAAATACACCCCTAAAAAAAAAAATTTTAAAAATGGAATAAAGAAAAAAAAGAAAATTGAAAAAAGGCCTTTCAAAGAAGAAATTCAGAAAAAAAGGGGGAAGAACACGTTTTTTTAAAGACTTTTTGAAGCAAACCCCCCCACCCTTTTTTTTTAAAAAAATAAAACTTTTGGGATGTTTTTAAAAAAAAGTTCAAAAATCTCTTGAGAAATTTGGTCTCCCAGGGTTTAAAAACTCGAATTTCCCAAAATTTTTTTTAAAATGGAGTTTTTTTCAAACAGTGACTTTGACAAACGTAGAAGCAGTATTTGGGGGATTGTATTGCCATCAGAGCTGTAGGCATTATCAGGAAATTTTTTTTTAAAAAACGTGTAAAAAAGAGCAAGGAAAGAGTCCCATATTCGTAAAATTTTAAAAGGGTTTTTTTTTAAATAATCAATTTTTCAAAGGTTGGTCTAATAAAGCGTGAAAAGGGCCCGAGTTGAGTTTGTATTTGAGAAGGGAAAATAGCCCAAAAACATAAAATTTTAAATTTTCCAACAAGGAACGAAAATATTTTTTTTCCCATATGGTGAAAATTTTTTGCTTTTGCAGAACTGTGAACGGACGAAGATGTCGCTGCGACAAAAAATTTGGGGCCTGACTTTTGGGGACACCCGCCGTACCCGGATGTAGAACCGGGTGATCCCGTTGGTACTAAAAAAATGGCCATGTTAACCGTCCCAAACGAGGGCCCCCAACGACAATTGCAGGGGGCTACCGGAGGGGTGTAGCAGCAAGTGGGGCAGAAATGCCAATTTTTGTTGGAACCCCAAAAAAAAGCAATGACCTTTCTCAAAGGGGGGGCACCGGGTTTTTGTCTCCTAAGGCCCTTCACCACGATTTAAAACCCGCATTTTCACGACGGAGCTCAAGTAAACTATCCGATAGATGCCCGGGAAAGTTCCAAGGGGCTCAACGAGGGGGGCCTAAAATTTTCTGCACAGTATTAACGGAGGGGAAGGAAAAAAAAAGGGGGAAAAAGAAAGGGGGGGAAAAGGGGGAAAGAGAAGGCAATAAAAAAGTGGAAAGGAAGGCGAGAGAAAGGGGGGGAAAAGAAGGATACAAAAGGTGAAAGGAAGATATAAAAAACCTTGTCCTCCCAGAACTTCCCCTTGAATCCCCTCTTAGGAAGCAGGGTTCTGGGGGGGTACTTTAAAAAACCCCCTCCTGCAGGGGGCTATGAAGTAAGCGAAGGTAATAAAGTCTTAAAAGAAAAGAATATTTCAAATTAAAAATTTTACCGTATTCCAAAAAATCGCTGTAAAAAAAAAAATAGTTGCTACCTTTTAATTGAAGGAAGGGGAAGTACAATTTTATTAACCCAAATTTTAAAAAAAACGTTGAAGGTCCCTCCCATTTTATTATTTTTATTTTATTTTTATTATTTTTTTTAAAGGCCCATCGACCATCTAGGTCATTGGCCCTTTAAAAATTTTAAAAAAAAAAAAAATCCCCAAGGGAAAGAATAAAACATTTCCCATGGACATCCATAGGAGTGTCAATTGACTTTGGAAAAAATTAAGTATACACCGCAAAAAAAAACCAATGATCACCCAAAAAAAAAAAAAAACAAACATATTAAAATAAACACTTTAAAAAAACAAAACTGTTTAAAAAGTAAAACTTAAAAAGAAAAAAACATGTTAAAAAATTTTAATAAAACCGTTTAAAAAAATCTCAAAATGAAATACCAAAAAGCCACTTTTAAAAAAGTGATCAAAGGCATTAAAAAACCCCCGGCGTAAAAACGAGGGAAACTAATAACCCACCCGCTATGCGTAAAAAAAAACGAAGTCCCTTTAAAAAAAAAAACCAGGCGGAAAAGGGATATTTGCGACACCCCCCAAAAAAGTAACCACTAGGGACATCGCAAAGCTCACACCGGGGGTGGGGCCCCTCTCAAAAAAACCCCCTGGGCAAGATTGTGCCCGACAAGTTTCCACTGCCTCCTCCTTCTAAATTTCGTATAGAAAGGGCCACCGCGACCACCACCCTTTGGGGCCGCAGCTTTTTGAGGGGGTCGGCCCAAGCTGGCCAGGTGCGAAGCCCCACCCGAACAAAACCCTTGGGCTAAAAAATGACTCCCAACTCGCCCAGGGGAAAGGGGGCGCCCCTTGCCGCCGGTCAGCCCCGTTTTTTTCCGAAAGCCGGCGGAAAGAACCAGAAAAGGCAGCCGGGGTTTAAAAAATCAATTTTTTTAAAATTTTTTCGTAATCATCTGCACAGAGGGTTTCCCGGGGTGATGGGACAATCCAAAATACACTCGGAACCGTGCAGGAAACAAACGGTGAACATAAACAAAACATAGGATTTAAAAATGGATATTTTCGAAAAAAAACACGGTTACCGGGTAGAAAATTTAAAATTGGATCCTTCCAAAAAAACAATCCCACGGGGGCCCCGCTTTTGACCCACCTATAAATGTTTTTTAAAACCCCGAAAGGGGGTGCGGGAGCCTTAAAAGGTTTTTCTAAAGAAGTTTTGGGTGGCCCTTTTAGGAATTTGGAAGGTAAAAGGCATTGGGGGGCGTTTTTTCCAGGGAAATCGCCCGGGGTTTGGGGGGATACCTTTGGCAAGATTACCCCACGTGCAAAAAAACCGAAAGCACCGCCCAAGGGCCTTTTGTACTACCCTTTTGGGGTTTCATACAAGCACGGTTGGGGGGATAAAACACAACGGGGGAACTTCCCCAGCAATGAAATTCGACACGTAAATCCAGAAAAGGCCCCGCCGTAAGTGAGGGGCCCTCGGGTCGGAACAGATGATGGACTGGACGGAAAAAGGGGCCCATCCTCAAATGCCACATGGGGACACTATTGCATTTTAACCCGGGGTCTGCTGAGCCAACACAAAACCCGAATCATTTAGATCTGCCAAAGGGCCCTATACGGCGCAAAAGGTTTCCCATCACCCCCCAGGAGCGAACGCAGACTTTGAGAAATTTTAATCTTTGATACCCCTCGCTTTCGGGTTTTTTGATTGGGGGACCCAAATTTAATTTAAAATCAAAAAAACCCAAAACCCTTACGGTTCGGAGACGGTAAAAAACGTTGTTCTTAAAAAGGGGGGGTGGCTGTTTCCCGGTAATCGGGAAAGTGGAACGTCTTTGGCCGCAGAGAAACGAAAGCCATTAGAATCCCACAACCAAGTTGTTTACGCGATTTATCTTCGTTCGCCTGTGGGACTTATAAGCAATAAATTGCTTCACCAAAAAAAAGGCATAACGAACAGGTAGCGCGGGTTTTCCAAATAATTTATGCGATGCCAACAACGTACAGCTCAAATACTATTTGGGGCCCCCATTTTTTGAAAAAAATCATGGGATAAGGTTTTTATTAAACCTTACCGGAAGTTCATCCGACATAAATTAGATAAAAAAGGAAGGGTTTCCTCAAACCCCCCCAATTAAAAAGTTTTTTAAAAACCGACCCCCAGGGGTATCGTACTTTTTCCCCCGATCGAAGAAAACAGCCAAAAGATTTTAGGAGAAAAGCGTCCGAAACCGTCTCAACCAAGGTGACCCCCGGGGGATCGGTTAGGGCAAAACCCATTAATATTAGTCCAATTGCGGGATTCTAAATACCAATAACGCTTTTTTATTTTTTTTTCCAAATTTTAATACCAAATTTAAAGCTATGGCTTAGTTTGGTTTTTTACCTTGCCTTTTTTAAAAAGGGTATAACGGTTTTGCCTCCTGGGGGGAACGAGGGATTCCCAAAAAATTTGAAGGTCAAAAAAATGCCTGCCGGGGGGGGCAGCTGACCAAATTGAAAAAATTGTCTGGACCGGGCTGTGCTGGGCCCGGGAAGGGGAGGTTTTTATTATTATTTTTTATTTTTTTGAGGCCCTCGACACGAAAAGGGGCATTAGGGTTTTTAAAATAAATTAAACACAGTAGAATCCCCAATGGGGAAAAGACTCCATGTCCCCTGTTAGAAAAACAGGGGGAGAATAAAATAAAAAACAATATACAATAAAAAATTTTTAAAATTTTAATTTAAAAAATTTTTTTCCAAAAAATGAGAAAAGCCCTTTGAGACACCCTGGAGCGCTCAAAGGGGGTATTAGAATAAAAAAATGAAACCTCTAAAAAAAACCACGGTTTACACTAACTTTAAAAAAATTTCAAAAAAACTTTAAAATTTAACAATTAAAAACATAAAATTTTAAAAAATAGTTAAAAAGACAAAACAACTTTTTTAAATATACAAAAGTTAAAAAAAACTAAAAATGGAAAGCCAATACCTTTTTAAAAATGATAAAAGCTTTAAAAAGATCCCCGGCGTAAAAAAAAAAACATATAAAACCAACCCTTCGTTATTTAAAAAAACCCAAGGGCCCTTTTAAAAAATTTTGCCGGGGGATAGGGGGCATTTGCGACCTAACAAAATGGGACCAAAGGGGAGCATCGCAAAATTCACACACTGGAGGTGGGTCCCCCTCTCAAAAAAATCCAGGGTCAACGCTGTGTTTCCGACGCGGAGCCTTGTCACGATGACCTCCTCTCTTTTTGGACTTTCGTATAGAAGAGGGCCACCGCGACACACCGCCCCCTGATGGACCGCACTTGTTCTGAGCAGGGTCGAGACCCACTGCTCGTGCCGGGTGCGTAAGATCCACCCGAACAAACCCTTTAGATCTAAAAACATGACACCCAAACTCGCCTCCGGAGGCAACGTGCTGCCTCCTTGGGCGCCTGGTCCCCAGTTTCTTTTCCCGGAAGACCAGGGACCAGGAATCCAGAAAAAGGCAGCCGGGTGCTTAATGAATCAATTTTTAAAATTTGTTCGTGAATCATCTGCACGAGAGGATTCCACAGTAGAGAGTGGACAATGCAAACATAGCACTCATGGAACCGTGCAGATGAGAACAGAACGGTGACACTTACGATACACAAAACACAGAGATTTAAAAATGGCGTATAATTCAGCCATAAAAAACTGGATTCACCAGGTAAAAAAAAAATTTAAAATTGTTTCCCTCCACAAACAAATGCGCATCCCAACGGAACCCCAACTTGGAGCCATCCGTATAGATGCGCTCAAAGCCCTGAAAGGAGTGGAGAGGAGCTCATTAAATGCCTCTCATATATAATCGGCGGGTGGTCGCTTTAGGGAATTGGCAAGATCATAATGGCATTGAGGTAGGCGAATCTTCCAGGGAGAAACTCGACCTGGGTATGTTGGGGGATACCCTTTTGGCAGGACATCCCACACGTGTCGAATACCGATAGCATCCCTGATCCCAACCGGGCCCCTTGTACTACGCCATTTGGTTTAAATACAAGACACGTTAGGGGGATGAAACACGGTCGGTAGGAAACATGCTCCGGCATGC
Source organism: Timema cristinae (assembly GCA_039000515.1). Classification (NCBI taxonomy): domain Eukaryota; kingdom Metazoa; phylum Arthropoda; class Insecta; order Phasmatodea; family Timematidae; genus Timema; species Timema cristinae. Next base: position 34,255 of record JBCFYV010000492.1, on the reverse strand, counting down.
AGTGAAGTTTTGAAAACGTAAGATGCCAGAAGATAGGACCCGCCGGTAAGAGAGAGGGGGCCACCCGGGTCGGCACAAAATGCTGACGACTGGACTGTACGAAATGCACCAGTAGCCAGTCGTATGCCAGCATGGGACACTATCCAGCATTTTTAAAACGCCGAAGGTCCTCGCTGATGCATACACAAAACTGCCGTAATCTAGTTTCGATCTTCCCAAAGGGGCCCTATACAGGCGCATAAAAGGTTTCCCTATCACCCCCCAGGACCGACCGCTAAACCATTTAAGCAGGTTAGTGCTTTTATCACCTCGCTTTCCAGGTCTTGATGTGGGGAATCCAGGTTAATTTAAAATCAAATAAAAGTCCCAGAAACTTTACGGTCTCCGAGACAGGTAAAACAACGTGATTCATTAAAATACTGGGGACTTGTTGTATTCCCCGTAACTATGGAAGTGGACGACCGTCGTTTTTGGCTGAAAAGAGGAAAGCCATTACGCGATGCCCACGACCCTAGATTGTTGACAGAGAGTTGTATCTGCCGTTCAGCCCTGTGGAGACTCGATAAACACAATAAATTGCGTAGTCATCCACAAAGAAGGCATGAACGGACAGGAAGGGTACGTTGTCCACAATGCCATTTATTGCAATGGCGAAAAAACGCACAGCTTAAAATACTGCCCTGGGGCACCCCATTTTTCTTGAATAAAATCATCGGATAAGGTGTTTTTTAAAACCTTACCGGAAGTGTCTATCTGACATAAAATTAGCTATAAAAACAGGAGGTTCCCCCGGAACCCCCATTTAAAAAAGGGGTTTTTAAAAGCCGTACCGCCATGTGGTATCGAAACGTTTTCTCCAAGTCAAAAAAAAACTGCCAAAAGATGCGTTTATGGAGAAAGGCGTCACGAACTGCCGTCTCGAGACGGACGAGATGATCCACCGTAATCGGTTGCGGCGAAAACCACATTGAATATTTGATAGTAGATTGCGGGATTCTAAATACCATATTAATCGTTTATTTATCATTTTTTCCAATATTTTGCATACACAACTAGTTAAGGCTATCGGTCTATAACTAGTTGGTTCTAATTTTTCCTTGTCCACTTTTATATAGAGGGATAATTGTTGCTTGCCTCCACAGTGTTGGGAACTGACGAGATTCCCAAACACTATTGTAGAGGTCCAACAGACATGCTCGTCCAGCAGGGGGGTAACTGGCGCAACATTTCATAATTAATGTCGTCGGGGCCAGGGGCTGTGCTACCCGCCTGGGACATGGCATAGGTCAGTTCATCTAAAGTAAAAGGGGGAGTTGTAATCCTCCCCCTGACTCTGACCAAAGTCAATAGAATGGCGCTCTAATGTTCCGCTTATGCGCTGCAAAACTCATTTGAGTAGGCTTGCAGTGCTAGATATGGCGGTGAACATAGAGCCCAATACATTGGCGACCTCCACAGGGGAGGACACAAGCGTACCATTTGACATGAGGGCAGGTATGTTATTGATGGTATTTTTGCTACTAACGTAATTTACGAATTTTTTCCCAAACCTTAGTTGTGGGAGTGGAAATTGTAAGGGTAGATATAAACGTCTCCAAGACTCTCTTCTGCTTTCACGAATGATACGGCGAGCTCGAGCACGCATAATCCGGAATGATTCTAGATTATCCAAGTAGGACGCCCGATGGAAAAGACGTAATGCTCTTCGACGGTCAGAAATAGCCAATCTACACTCCTCGTTCCACCAGGGAAACAGGATGGTGGCGCGGGTTTGGCGAGGATTTAGGGATAGATTCCCTCGCCGCCATGATGACCGTCGAAGTAAAATGGGCAATATAACATCGACGTCCGGAGAAAGGGGTTTGTACAAATACGGCGAGCTCGCGAAATTTATCCCAGTCAGCACGTTTAAAGCACCCATTGTGGTGCACGTGCTATACCGGGAGGGTCTTCAATTAGCGAAAGCAGAATGGGAAAGTGATCGCTGCCACATAGATCCGAGTGGACCTCCCAAAGGAAGTGGGCAGCGATCCCGGGGCTACATAGAGTTAGGTCGATGGCAGAGGATACACCATTAAAGGTGGAAAAGTGTGTCTGGGTCCCGGTGTTCATTAATACCAGGTTTCCCGAGACAAGAATATCCTCTACCATCCTCCCGCGGGCGTCTGTATAATTAGACCCCCACACCAGGTTGTGTGCGTTAAAGTCCCCCAAGATAATATAGGGGCGGGAAGTTGTTTAAAGAGGGCCTCTAGGCTCCTCTTTGAAACACGTTCACCTGGTGGGAGGTAGATGCAGCATACAGTTACTTCTATAGGAAGGGAGACTCTGACAGCAATCACTTGGAGATCAGATACAATATTTATAGACTTATTTATATATTGCTACGTGCAAGTATAGCCACACCTCCGCTAGCCCGATCGAAGAATGGCTTGTCGGTACGATATAACATCGTACCCACGAAGCATCGGGCTGTCAGTTGGGGGAAGTGGGTCTCCTGCAAACACAATATGGAAGGATGCAGGGAAGAAATTATTAGTTTAATTTCCTCTACACGAGCATAAAAACCCCTACAATTCCATTGTATAGCGACATTAGGTAAAAATATAAATTTATTCATCCACGCAATCCATGTCACTATCTCTTAGTAATAAAAATTGGTTAAGGACCTTTTTAGGTCCTCTGGCCTTGCCAAGTCTCTCCTGGACCTCTCGTTTCAAGAGAGGCTTTTGTTTCTCCGGAAGAGACTTGGGGGTTGATTCTAAGCGCGAAGGCTTTGTTACAGCCTTTGGCACTTTTTTCTTACTATTTGTGTCGGCGACACCTCTCTGGACCTTTCTCCAGGCACCAGCAGGATTCGCCTTTGCGGCCTCACCCGTTCCGCCACCCACTCCAACCTCCGGTGACCCAGAGACCAGAGCGGACGAACCAACAACGGCCGCAAGTTTTTGTTTCCCCCGGCTGGTTCGGGGTGGGTCCCCGAGGTAGGTTCGGAGGAGGTCCCCGAGTAGGGCTCGGGGGAGGTCCCCGAGGTGCAGTCGGGTGTGTTCCCCGAGAAGGGCTCCTAGGCGGTACGGGTGGGGGAGACGACCTATGTTGAGGTTTCGCCTCTTCTAGCAATTTAGGCGCCACCTTAGTTGGCGCGTTATTATTGAGATTGTCTCTAGTAGAGACTAATGGCACAGGTCGTGTAGATGGCTTTGCGAGATTAACTGTGCAATGACAGTTGGGACAGTTGATATTCTGACTGACAATTTGGCTGTAGGAGGTTTGAAATACCGGAGCCTGATAGATGTGTATTCCATTCTTGCTGGGCATATGAGATCTTCTTTTCGGATTGTATCTCCAGGACTTTTTTCTCTACCTTCCATTTCGGACAGGCCCGAGACCAGGCAGAATGCGGACCCTTGCAGTTGACGCAGTGCTTAGGAGACTCACATGGTGTTTCGTGAGCCTCCTGTCCGCAATCCGCACAGGTTGGCTTGCCACGGCATCGCAGCTTCGTATGCCCAAATTCCTGGCACTGAAAGCAGCGCCGGGGTTAGGGACATACGGACGGACCCTGAGCACGTGGAAACCTGCTCGGACCTCCTTTGGAAGGGTAGGTGTTGCAAAAGTAAAGATATACGTGTCGGTTTTTTTCTCTTGTCCGTTCTTTTTGTTACAATGCGGTATACTTCGGTGACGTGCTGGGGGGAAAGTTCCTCACAAGATATCCTCAATGCTCACGCAGTCGAGGTCATAGCAAGTGACCACTCCCTTGCAAACATTGAGGAACCCGCGAGGCTCCACCTTCACCGGTATGAGACGTATTGCTCAACGGTATTTTAGAGATTGCCATTACTTTTGAGGACTGAATATCTGTTATTGTTTGTATCATTATAGTGCCATCACGCAGTTTTCTCATTGATACGTCAGACTGTGCTGCACCATTTATCACTCTTTCGAGGATAAATGGGCTTACTCGCTTAAGACTTTCGTTTTCCTCTACTCGAGACATTACCAGGAAGCGGGCTGGGGCCTCCAACTTCCTGGACTTTTTCTGTTAAAGGCTGGACGGCCTTACCCGTTTCCGCCTCTTATCATTAATACGGCCCTGTGAGGGGCCGGGCAGTGAGATGCCAGCGGAACTTGGCAGTACGGTGCCAGCGGACAGTAAGGTGTCAGCTGTGACAATTAACTCATTCATGAGTGGGAGGACAACCTGCAAAAGTACTCGGATCGTAGACCCAGGTTGACCCCAGTTGGTTTCTACCACATAGGGCCCTGTTTAACTCTTCCGACGAGAGGCTCCATACACGCTAGACATGACAACCTTCATATGGAGCATCGCCGGAAGAGAGGTCACCGCAGCAAGTGTATGCAGGAAAGTGCTAATTTTACGTCCGGGACCCTCATGAACGCAACCGGTCTTTTCTCAAGGTAGGGTACCCGGTTGTCATCCCTAAGGCCCTTCTACCAAGATATTACAACCGGCGCACTTTCATTCGGGAGCTCAAGGCAGTGGTATCCAATAATAAACAGAGAAGAGCCGGGTTAGTAGCCAAGGTCGTCAACGGAAAGGCCAAAGGCCTCTGTGCAGGATGAACGGTGGGGGAAAGGAAGAAAAAGGTAAGGATAGATAAAGAGAAGGGGGAAGAGAGAAAAAAAAAGGTGGAAAGTGAAGGAAGAAGAAAATGATGTGAAAGGAAAGATATAGGATAGGTTTTGTCCCACACGAGGTACGTCCTGCACAGAAGCCTCCCCTTTAAGTCGCTTCTTACGACAAGCAGGGTTACTGCGGGACTATTCTAAACCCCGTCCCGCAGGGGGGCACATATTGCCCTGTTAATTGTCCCGGCGAGAGGCTCTATACGACGCTAGACATGACAACCTTCGCATAGAGCATCGCCGAGAGAGAGGTCGTCGCAGCAAGTGGGTGTAGGAAAGTGCCAATTTTACGTCCGGGCGCTCATGAACGCAACCGATCTTTTCCCAAAGTAGGGTAGCCGGTTATTGTCATCCCTAAGGCCCTTCTACTAAGGTATTGCAACCGGCGCACTTTCATTTAGGAGCTCAAGGCAGTGGTATCCAATAATAAACAGAGAAGAGCCGGGTTAGTTGCCAAGCTCGTCAAAGGAAAGGCCATAGGCCTCTGTGCAGGATGAACGGTGGGGGAAAGGAAGAAAAAGGTAAGGGTAGATAAAGCGAAGGGGGAAGGTGAAAAAAAGGGGGAAAGTGAAGGAAGAAGAAAATGATGTGAAAGAAAAGATATAGGATAGGTTTGTCCCACACGAGGTACGTCCTGCACAGAAGCCTCCCCTTTTAGTCGCTTCTTACGACAAGCAGGGGTTACTGCGGGACTATTCTAAACCCCGTACCGCAGGGGGAACTTCCAGAAAAGTAGTGCGTTAGAGTCCCTCCTATAGGCATGAGGGTAAAACATGATTGTCAACAGCACAAATTACCTGACACAACATTTGAGTGTAGTATTCCATTATTAAAGGGCAAGAGCAGTCATTATAGCTTGCTTGGTTTCTCCTAAATTTATTTATTAGAGGAGCTGAATATCAAAAAGTTATACAAAAATGTTAAAATTAGCTTATCCTTAAATATAGTTACAGGTCTTTTGTTTTCTAACAAGAACTTCAACATATCGTTTGGGTATTCACGGACCGACACGTGCAGCTCGTGTGATATTTGTCATGTGGAGAAAATAATATCTGGAATTACAGTTAACTAATGAAAATGGTCCCACGGACATTTATTATACAAAATGAACTGGCCCATTTTTTCAAAAGACAACAAATTACATCTCTTGAAGGAATTCAAGTTTTGTAAACGGTAACAGAGAGGCCAAACGTGGAAGATGAAAAAGAGGCCTGGGTATTATTTCAAGCTTGCAGTGAAAAATATTCTGGGGAACAATAGTAACCATAAAAAAAAACTGGCGATAAACTTCAACAGAGCTACTTCAAATGAAGCTCTAACATGTCAATGAAAATGAACTTTCTTAATTCCTAGCTCGGGGTTCTTCCTGACAATTATAGGGTTGTAGGTAGGAGATATATATAGCAAGTCAGGTGGAGCAGTGCTAAGTTAGCAGACTATGGTTGGACTGTCACAAGGGATTTCTCTGCCACAGAATACAAACGTTAGGCGAAGCGGAAGTGAGTCAAGGGAAGATTCCTTCAGACCTTAAATTATTCAATAGTCAATATCTAAAAAGGTTATACAAATTCAAAATTTATTGTAAAATTTTATTTTTGGTACAGGGTTTTAATTTATGTTAAAATATTCTTCTAAATAACTTTCAAACCATGTTTTTTTTAATTATAATTATTTATCCCAATAAAACTTACAAATTATGGTATTTTATTAAAGAGTTATATATCCCAATAACACTCACAAGCCTGTTTCATTATAAATGAAGGCGGTTCTTAGTTTCAAAACTAGAGCTAAGTATTTTTAATGGCGATGTTTTAGTTTGCTAGATGCAAATAAATACATTCAAACGTATTTATTAAATAAACAAAAAATTGTTTTAAATTTGCTGACCAGTGAATTCACGAGTTTTTAGATGTAGTCACAACATCCATAATCTAGGATCCTAGATCAAATCAATTGTGAGTACAAAAATTTGAGGTCAATTTAACAAACTACTCAACCCTCCCTCATGATGGTAGCGTCCTTTCCCTATCTAACTAAGAACGCCCCAGAATACCACCACAGCGAGAGTGTCGTACAAAAGGAAATACACGAGTTAATCATCAGGGATCTTTAATGACCACTACTCTACCTAACCAAACCCAGGTGTCAGCATCCAACTCCCATTTGAAAACATCAGGGAACAAGTGTTCATGTTAAATAAAGCCCTGACATTAAGAAAAACCACGAATAGTAATAATATTGGCCTCTCGGCTAGTTTATTTGTAACAAATAAAAATATAAATTTATCATAACACAAGATGTATTAAGACTGCGATTTCTACGCAATATATATTTTAAATATAAACAATATATGAATAACTCTCCAATTTACGAAAATTATAATTAATTTAGAAATTATTAAACTCAAGGGCAAATGACAATATCAAATGACAACATAGAAATAATACAATAATAAAACTAGGGATTTTGCCCGTAATATGCAACATGATAAAAGGAATTATATAAGAAATACATAAGTGTTATATCCAATTCAAATGTCTAACGAATGACTCGTCAATAAATTGCATATGTAAAATGAGTTATAGTAATCAAGGCTATTCCTTTCTTTCAACACTAACATCATACCACTTTAATCGTGGCCAACTCCTGATCCATATCTAAAAATAATTTAAGTGGCACGCTAGTGCGTTAAGACCTAACCCTCTGGCCAAAACTATAACGACAAACTCCAACATGATCGGAAGGATCAAAGGTCATTTTTGTTTATGTAATCCCAAAACAACAAGATTAGCCGTAATAAACAGCTGTTATTAAAACTATTTCCGCAACAGATTATCAACTCAGAAATCATAGTATTCAAGCGCGAAAGCCATAATATAAATCAAAGTTAACTTCTTGAAATGCAAAAAGAGACGGCTACATATTTATAGTTAAAGTCAGACCCTAGCCACTTATGTAAAGTTTTTTTTTATATGAATCCCCAAAGTTAGGATGCTCTTGCACACGCTACCCCTGCCGTCCAACACTGCTTTAGGAGAAGGGGATGCGCGCGCTGCGTCAACAACCCCTCCACCACAGTGACGGACGGTCGAGGGGGATAAAAGCGGCTGGCTCCAACTCAGCTCATCAGTACCGGCAGCGAGGCCGGGTCAGCACGACCATTGCTCATTTGTAGTGGCCTCGCCCACACTAAAGTAATAGTAAACAGATATCCAAGCATACCACCGAGTATGAGCAATCAATTTCGAGTTCTCCGGTCACCCCTCTCCCCTTCCTCTCCCTACTTCACCGGGCCGTTTTGAGTACCGAGGTCTTTCTCTCTCCCCCCTCTTCCTGCCTCACCACGCCGCTTGAGTGCCGTGGTCTTTTCCCCTTCCTGTCTCACCGCGCCGTTTGAGTGCCGAGGTCTCCCCCCATTCCTGCCTCACCGCGCCGTCTGAGTGCCGAGGTCTTCCGCCCTCCCCTCCTGCCTCACCGCGCCGTCTGAGTGCCGAGTCCCTCTCCCTCTCGCTCTCCCTTTCCCCCATCTAACCACCCCTCGACCATTCCTTTATCACCTTACATCCCCCTCTCTCCCTAATCACCAAATGCCTCCGCCAGTACTCGGGTAGCCAGCTCGGGAGCGACATGGGCTACACGAAACGCGCCGGGAAAACACAGCAGACGAGGCAACACAACGCGTGGAACCGGCCCGACAACACCAACCCTTCCCCGCTGGGGCCCAGCACCTCGCGAACAGGATACTCCACTCAAGGGCCCACAAATTATCAAGACGGCACACCGGCCACCAGATCTCCGGGATTAACCCCTCCCGACCTACCACCCCACACTCCTCACCGCTCACCCAATCGTACTCCCACCTATCTTCCCCCATACTCCCGCGAATCGCCCACGGTACGGTTTCCCACAACCCCAATCTCCCACTGAGACCCCTCACCACACCGCCCCGACCTTACTCCTCCCCTACCTCCACCCCCTTCGCCAGCCATCGAGACCCCCCGAGTGGGCCAGCTATCCCACGTCCACATGGTACCCCACGGCAAGGTCCAAAAGGTCGTGAAGAAGCTAGAGACGACCTTCGACTCCGTCCCAGTTCCGGAATAGTTCCACTAACTCCAGACGAAAGGTAAATAAACGGGCCGCCACAAGATAAACCGACCGGCGAGCATCAACTTTACGTGTAAGTTGTAATTCCACATGAACCAATCTTTTCGGCGGTTGATTGATATTAACCCAATGTGTGAGAGCATCCATAATCAATAAGAATGGGTTAAGTCTGGCTTATTGTTGGACAATGACAAATTAGTAGCATATAATTTGGAGTTGGTGAACTAATAAAAGTTGTCTAAAGCGCCAGGAGTGGTTGATTCAACATTTTACTGTCGCTGCCAGTGAATTGACAGGGAACCAAGAGTATACTAATCTTATCTTCTGTTTGATTTTACAAGATTTTTTAAAGCATTGTGACCCGACTTGACTTAAGACTACCAAAGTTGGCTTCCATGATAATCTGGATTCGTTCTCCTACTAGGTGTGTGGAAGGAATATTGATGAGGAACACCTACATTAATTGCCTGATGGGGAAAGAGAATTTGAGGATTGCCCCTAATTTTATAAAATTTTAAAGAATAGTCTAGTTATTTATTTGGATTAGGATGCTTACAAAAAAAGTGATGTTTGGGAAAAGGAACATGGTGAATTCATATTTTGAGGGGGTTGAAAACATTATCCTATAATTGAAACGAGGGTTGGACCACGAACCGGCACTATCATGTTGGACACGCAATATTTGACCACGGCCTTGAAACGTGGACTAGTTAGCAGCCTGCACGACACACAGTCATTCAACAGTTGTTGCGGTTGCTGGCAAATGGACTGCAGGAAAATAGCTAAATGTTAATCTCGCTGCCACTGATCACGTGATCAACATGCTCCTGAGACAGCGAATCCACGAATTCCCTTAACGTAGCCTTCGGGGTTACAAACACTTTTTGTATTATAAATTTTCACGGAAACACTGTTTATTCTGTTAATATGTACTTACATTTAGTCCTCAAATAAAAAAGTAAAGGTACTAATAGGGGAGACCGGGGCTGGTTATAACAGAGGCAGGTTGTAACAGTGACAATAGTTCCGCCATTATTCGCTTGAGTGACTTGTCAGTTTGGTCACAATAGACTGGTGAAAGCTTTTCAGTTTGAATTGTGAATGAGATCGGACGTCTGTACGAGGGGCAGCAAGAAAAACAATCTTTTTTCTATAAAGGTAAGAGAATATTTTTCCCAAAAGACTTTTTCCCCCTATCCCCAGTAATTTACATTGTTTTGTAATATTTTTTCAGCACACACAATTTTATTGTAGTTTTGGCTTTCAGAATATGCCTTTTAGCCTTTCTGTTTTAAAATATGGTTAGCACGCTCATTAATAATTCATTTAATGGCTCCCAAATTTTGTCGTTACAATCAACCCTGTTGCCTGTTACCCCCGCCCTGCTTGTTTTTTTCGATATTTCGAATGCTATTAGTGTCTTATGAAATTTTACCATACCATTTATATAATCAATTTAAATACTACTTCCAAGTAAAAAAATACTTGGTGTTTTTTTTCATCTATTTTTCCCTTTAGCTACAAAGCGTTATGAATGAAATAAAAAAATTTAGAATGTAATTTTAGATGCGGAACTACAAGAGGGAAGTCTGATGAGGTAACATGATGTTGATGTGTTAGAGAAAGCAGCTCAGCTTTTGAGAGAGGTAACATCCTCATCCATCAGAAATTTTTTAAAAAATTTTTAAAAAATCTACCATGGCCTTTAAAGATACATACAAGAAAAAAAAAAAGAAAACTGTGAAACTACAATTTAATTATAAAATTTTTTTTTTAAAAACTATTTTTAAAATAAAACCCTCATTCAATTTGGAGTTTTTTTTTGAGGGTTTTGGAAAAATTTAAAAATTTTGAAACAAAAAACATCTAAGTCAAGTTTTTAAAAAAATAAAAATGAAAAGATTTAAACCCAAAAATTTAAATTTGGGTTAATTTTATTTTTTAATTTTAAAAAAAATATTAACTACCCCAAATATAAATTTTCAGTTTTCCCCTAATTAACAACCAAATGTATGATTATTTGTTTTCTTGTTTCAGGAGCAAATAACCTGGCCTGATACTCAATTTGACTGGAACCTTTTCTGGGGTTTATTATGGAAATAACAGATTTTAAACCCCAATGCAGGGACTGCTCTTGTTATTAATCGAAACTTGCAAAAGAATTTTTTTAAAACTCCGCCACGCGATTTGCGTGTATTCCTACCTGGGGGGGAAAAAACTTCAATGTTACGATCCAAAAACCGGGAAAGTGAAATAAAACCCCAGTGGTGCAGACTGGCTTCATTTTTTTAAAGGGTCATCCGTATTATAAATTCAAAAATCCGGAGGTTACTTTTTAGGGGGAGAGCATCCACCCAACCGTCCCAATTTAAAAAATTTTTTTAAAAAACTTTTGAATTTTTGATAGGTATTCTTCACAAAAATTTTTATTTTGGGAACGGGGACAAACCGGAGTCGTTACTGTTCAAATCCCTCAAAATTATTGCAAGAAAAGGTCCCCAAAAAATAGGACAATGACCCCGCTGAAAGAGGAAATTGTTACTTAAAAACCGTTGCTGCAATGTGTGGAAATCTTTCCCCCCAATTTTTTTTTTTCCCCCAGTTTTAATTTTTTATGACTTCATAGAGTGGTCCAAGGGGTTGCAAAGGTACTGGAAAAAATTTTGGGGGACAACAGAAACAAATTTTTAAAAATTTTTATTAAAATTTTGTTGATTGTTTCGCCTTTTTCCTAGGAGGCCTCCCCTTCTCCCCAGACAACCTCAGCCATTTAGCTAAATGTTTTGATTTTGCAAAATTTTGGGGGTTTTTTAATGCTTTTTTTCCCCCTCATTCCCCCCACCACTAGATGAAGTGTTACCACTTAAAAGAAAATAAACAGGGGAAGGGGGTGCTTGGTTAAAAATAATAACCCCCCGGTTGGACCATTGGGGCCCTTTTGACAATTCCCACTTTCCCCCCCCTTTTTTAAAATTTTTTTTTCCCCGTTTCCCCCACAACCCCAAAGAATTCAACAGGTTCCCCGAAAGTGGAAAAAATTTCCTTTTTAATGGGAATTTTTTAAAAGGGGCAGGACTTCTCCCTTAAATTTTTTGCCCCGGGCCCCGCCAAAAACCGAGCCAGCACTATTCCACCCCTGGATCAAAATTCGGGAAAAAAACCCCCCAAAAGGTTCAACTAGAAAAAATGAGTTTCTTTCAATTCGTGGAGTTGGGTCCACCGGGCCCAAAAAATTTTTTCCCCAAAATAGGCCAATTTTCCCCGGATATTTTACAAAGGGATGTTCGTACGGGTTTGGGAATTTGATCTAGTCAAAGGGGGATTTTTCGATTCGGGAAAAAATCTGAGCATTGAATCGTTTTTAAATATCGTTTTAAAAGTCATGTAAAAAATTTTGGGGTTTTACAAAACCAAAAGTTTGGGGCACCTAAAAATTTACACCGAGGGGGGGGGGGGGGAAAGGGGGCTTTTAAAATTTTAAAAGGGGGGAGGGAGGCAGAAAAAATTTTTGGGGGGAGGGGGGGGGGGAAAAAATTTGACTTATTAAAGCCCCTGGATGATATTTACTTAATACACTTTGTTTCTGTTTTTTTTCTTTTTGAAATTTTGCACTTGTGTGTAGTGGTAACTTACTAAATTTATGTTTCACTTGAGGGATTTAAAAAGTTTTACTCAAGGAAAATAAAAAGTGGTGGAAAACCGTATTTTTGTGCGGGGAAGGGCAGTTAGTAAAATTGTTTTTTTTTTAAAAAGGGTTTTTTCCCCCTTTAAATAAAAGGGAGTTGGGGAAAATTTAGGGGTTTTTAAAATTCTTTAAAAAAATCAAGTTAAAATTGGGAAAAACCCCGAACCCTTTAAACCCTAGCCCCATAGAGGGCGCTCTTTTTTTTTTCAGTCACGCAATTTTTTCTTTCAGAAACTGTGAAATCATACACTTTTTTGTTTGATTAAATGTGAAATAGTGAGTTATAAAATTTTAAAACAATTGTTGGCATGTTTGGGAATTCTAAACTTTTTGTGGGGGGTGGTCTAAAAAAATTGGAATCTTACTTGGTAAAGGGGGTAGATTGTAGGGGGGAAAATTCTATAATACCAAAACTCCGGGGGGGAAAAATGGGTTTTTACTGAATACTTTAAACCCCTTTGATTTTTTTGGCCCAAAACAGTCACAAAATTTTAAAATTAAAGAATAAAAAGTGGTTGATCATTTACAAACCCCAAAAAAAGGGGAAAAGAGCGCCCCTTTTGTGTTTTTTTAAATTAAATGGGGGGGAAAAGGGGGGTGGAAAAGGGGGCCCAAAATATTAAAAAAAAAAAAAAAAAAAAAAAAACCAATGTTGGTTTAATTAAAGTTAATTTTTTTCCAAAAAATCAATAGTTAGTTTTTTTTTTTAAATCATCGTTAAAAAATTGGGGGTTTGGGGATTAAAAAAGGGGGAAACTTGTTGGGGTTAACAAATTAAAAGGAAATTTTAAATTTATAGGAACTCAAAATAAATTTTTTTTAAAAAATTGATTGTTATATTTTATGTAACAGGGGTTGTTTTTCAAACACAAAAAGCTTTTTTTTAGATGGACAGGAAAAAAAGAAGGGCCTTTGGCCCCGAAAAGCAACTGCAGGATGCGTTAAAAGGCCCTTAGCTGACGGAATGTCTGTAAGATCAGCAGCATTGCTTAAAAATTCCGGGGAGGACATTGCTTGCCTTTTTAAGTTCTAAAAAAACAAAAAAAAAAAAGTTGGGAAGATCTTTTTGACCCTTTTGTTCAAAAAACTTTTCCTCACAGGATTTTAAACTAGTTGAGGGGGGAATGCCTTTAAGGGAAAATAATTCGACGTCCCAGTATCACCTTTTGGGGGTAAAAAAAAATTTTAAACCCCCCTTTCAAAAAAATTAAGTGGGGTTGGTGGTCAAAATGGTAAAGTTTTTTTTTAAAAAACCCCCCCCCAAATTTTACACAAAAAGGCTCAGAGCATAAACCCCGGGGGGGGGCCGCTTCCCCCAAATTTTAAAGTTATTGCAAGACTATTTTCCCTAATTTTGAAGGGGGGGGGGGGGAAATTTTCAAAAAAACCAGAGTGAAAAAGTTAATTAGCCTCGGTTTTAATTTTACTAAATTTTTTTTTGAAATTTTAATTTTAGTTGTTAGAGCTGATCTGTTTTTGTTTACAGGGGGCTTTACCGCTCTAGGGGATACTACGAACTAAGCATTTAAAATTTCTCTCGATTTATTATTCATATTTTTTTTCAGTTCTTTTAAGTCTGCACGGCCATTCCTTTTTTTTTTTTTTTTTAACCCTTTAAATTTTTTATAACTTTTAAAAAAACCTCAAGAACGCTACTTATCTGGGGATTGATTCAATCTTAATTTCAAGTGAAAGGGAACCCAGGCGATTTCCCCAGCGACAAAAATAAATACCGGGGCCCGGGGCCTCACTGGCTTGCCGGACAGAGAATAAGTGAAGCCAAGCCACCCGGTACCCGACTTGTGAATTTACCCCCCCCGCGGCCCCTTCCATCCCCAAGCGACAGAACGCCGGGGGGGCGCCTTTTGGGAACAGGGAGTTAGGCTACCCCCGCCTAAATTGGATTTTTGGCCAAATTTGACCTTTTGATTTTTTTATCGTTCTGGTTTCCCAAATTTTTTCAAACCCTTTAAAATTTCTGCATTTTTCCCCCTTTTCCAAAAAAATTTTTTTTTCTTGAAATTTTTTCCCTTTTACACTCAATGTTTTTTTCAAAATTTTTTTTATGCTCTTGGGGGGGCCTTTAAAAAAAAGGGCCCCCAAAATGATACCAAAAAAGTAAAAAGGGGGCGAGAAGAAAGGGGTTTGGGCCAAAAGTTGCTAAGGAAGATTGGGTTTTGGATTTGTGCCCCGGAATATTATTTTTTTTTTTTTAAAAGGCCCATCGACACATCAAAAAAATTGGGCCCCTTTAAATATTTAAAAAAATAATAAAACCCCATGGGGAAAAAAAAAAAAACATTCCCCATTTTGCCCCCTCATGGGGTGCTAAAAGGGGGCTTTGGTTTTAAATTAAGTATACCCTGAAAAAAAAAAAAACCCAAATGTATACCCCAAAAAAAAACAAAAAAAACAAAAAAAATAAACACTTTTTAAAAAAACAAACATTTAAAAATTTAATTGTTAAAAAGAAAAAAAAAAAGTTAATTTAAAAAACTGAAAAAAGATCTAATATGAGAAATATCCAAAAGACCACTTTATAAAAGGACTCAATGGCAAAAAAAGATCCCCCTGGCGTAAAAACGGTTAAAAAAATAACTTCATTGCACTATCGCGAAAAAAAAAACGTAAGTCATCTTTAAAATAAAGAGAACGGGTGGGGGGTTTTGTTTTTCGACACTCCCCAAAAAAAGTGATGCCCCACAAGGGGAGTATACAAAATACACACTGGAGGTGGATCCCTCTTAGTAAAAACTATGGGGCAAAGAAGTATGCCCGAGGGGGGATCTCGCACGATGCCTCCTCTTTTTAAAAACTTTCGTTGAAGGGGGGCCCTGCGACACACCCGTCCCTGATGGACCCCCGCTTGTTTGGGAGGGGGGGACCCCTGCCGTGCCAGGGGCGTAAGACTCCACCCGAAATTAACCCTTTAGTCAAAAACATGACCCCAAAAATCGCCTCCGGGGCTTTTGGTGCCCTTGGGGGGGTCCTTTGGGCCGCCATTTATTTCCGGGAAAAAACCAGCGTGCCCCGGAACCAAAAGGCGACCGGGTGCTTAATGAATAATTTTTTTAAAAATTTTTCGTGAATCATCTGCACGAGAGGATTAGGTAGAAGTGGCCCCAAGACAACGAGCACTATAGAATCCGGCAGATGGGACGGGAAAGGGGGGCTATTTCGGGATACAAAAAACAAAGTTTAAAAAGGGGTAAATCAGCTGTAAAAAACTGGTTCCTTAAAAGGAAAAACCAAATTTTTAAAATTGGATCCTTTCCCCAAAAAAAAGGGGACTCCCGGAGACCCGTTTTGGGGGCCACAGTGTATTTGCGCTAAATCCGGAAAGCGAGTGGAGGGAGCTCATTAAAATCCTCTCATATACAAAGTTTGGGGTGGTCGTTTTTGGGAATTTTTGGGAAGTCAAAAGGCTTTGGGGGGGCGTATTTTCCGGGGGGGAAATTACCCTGGTGAGGGGGGGATAGCCTTTGGCAGGCTTAAAACTGTCGAAAACAGTAGCCCGGGGACCCAACCGGCCTTGTACTACCCCTTTATTTTAAACCAAGAAGGGGTTGGGGGAGGGAAATACAGGGGGTTTTAAGCAACTTTTTTTGGCATGCAATCAGTTTCGAAAAAAACCCCAGGGGTTTTAAGACCCCGGAAGGGGAAAGGGGGGGGCCTCACCGGCGTCAGCACATTTTGCTGACGACGGATGGTAGGAAAAGGGGGCACCAGTACCACCCCAAAAAGCCAGCATGGTGGACCTACGAGCATCTTTAACCCCGGGGGTCTAGGGAACCAATTAAAAAACTCCCGTAATCAAGTTTTGTTCTCCCAAGGCTCTATGAAGCATCAAGGTTTCCCTTCCCCCCCAAGATGACCACTAAAAAATTTAAAGGGGAAAAATTCCCCAAAGCTTTAATACACTCGTTTCAGGTCTTTGATGTGGGGGATCCAATTTAGTTTAAAATGAATAAAACCCCCGGGGAACCTTAGGTCTGGGAAACAGGTAAGACAACTTGTTCTTTAAAAAACTTGGGGGGCTGGTTATTCCATTTTAATCTAGGGAAAGGGGGCGACATTTTTTGGCCGCAGAAAAAAAAAAAAAGCCTTACGAGATCCCCCAACCATAGTTTGTTTACAGGGTTTTTTTCTGTTTTTTAAACCCCCTTGGGGGACTTGAAACGCAAAAATTTTGGTAGTCCCCCAAAAAAAGACAAAAAGGAAAACAGGTACGTGCACGTTGTCCACGGTTTTTATGCGATAGCAATTTAAAACGTAGTGTTTAAAATATACCCGGGGCCCCCCATTTTCCCCTTGAATAAAATCATGGAAGGTGTTTTTTAAACCCTTTCCCCCGGAAGTCCCCTAAGACATAAAATTAGATATAAAAATAGGGGGCCCCCCGGAACCCCCCCCAATTTAAAAACGGGTTTTTAAAAGCCGTACCCCCAGGTGGTGACGAAACCCCTTCCCCCAAATCAAAAAGACAGCCAAGAGGTGTGTTTATGGGGAAAGCGTCAGGGCTGCTGTCTCAAGGCAAAAAAAGGTTTCCCCGGGGTTTGGTTTTAAGGAAAAAAGGCCATTGAATTTGGGTAGTAGATTGCGGGATTCAAGTACCAAAAATCTTTTTTTTTATCATTTTCTCTAATTTTTGTATACACAACTATTTTGGGGTATCGGTCTAAATATTGGCCCCATAATTTACCCCCCCCTTTTTTTATTTGGGGGTAAGGTTGTTCCTCCATATGTTGGGAATTGACGAATTCCCCCCAAAAAATTTAGAGGTCAAAAAGGGAAAGCCCGTCCAGCGGGGACAGTTGGCCCAAAATTTCTAAGGATACCATCCGGGCCAGAAAATTTTGTTGCCCGCCCCGGGCAGGGCCTGGTAAATTCCCTTTATAAAGGGGGGGTTTAAAACTTTTTCCCCCACTTTGGAAAAAACCTGTAAGGGGCTCGATGCCCGTTTTGGGACCCCCAATGTTTAAAAGCTCGAGTGCTAGAAAAGAGGCGAACACGACCCAATTTTTTGCGCCCCCCAAGGGGGAGACAAGGAAAAATTAGACATGAGGGGGGGGTACATTTAATTAATTTTTGCTATTACTTAATTTCGAATATTGCCCAAATTTAATTGTGGGAGATGAAAATTTAAGGGGGTTAAATAAACTGTCTCCAAACTCCCCCTTTTTCTTTTTCCCAATTTTAAACGGGGAGCTCGAGGCGGAATCGGAAGGGTCCAGATTTCTTTAGTGGGGCCCTCGATGGAATAGCTAGGGCCCCCTTGACGGGAAATTGCCAGGGGGGCCCCCCCCGGTTTCCCCAGGGGAAAGGTGGTGGCGGAAAATTTTGGGAGGTTTTGGGGTGGAACCCCCGCCCCGCGATGACCTCAAAGTAAAATGCCCCCCTTTCCATCACGTTTAGGATGTCGGGATTATAAATACGGGGGGGCTCGCGGAATCTTCCCGTCAGCACTTTTAGCACCCCCTTGGGGTTTGCGCCGTATGGGAGGATTTTAAGAGGGTAAGCAGAATTGGATAATGATCACTGCCCCATAGGTCCGAGGGACCCCCAAAGGAAGTGAACAGCGACCGGGACTACATAAGGTTGGCGAGGGCAGGGATGACCTTTAAAAGGTTTTGAGAATTTGGTTTTGGGTCCCGGTGTTTTAACACCGGGTTTTCCCCGGGGGAAAAAAATACCCACCATCCCCCCAAAAGGGCGTCGAAAATTTTTAAACCCCCACCCGGGGGGGCCCTTTTTAAAACCCCCAAGTTTTATATAGGGGGGAAGTTTTTATAAAGGGGGGCCTTAGAGTCCTCTTGGAAAACTTTCACCCGGGGGAGGTAAATGAGCATATTTTATTCCAAAGGGGGGGAACTCGGGACAGCAACCCTTTGGGATCAGAAAGATTTAAAATTTTTTTTTTTATTTTTTTAAATTCTTCTGCAAATTTTGCCCACTTCCGCTAGCCCTTTAAAGATCGGCTTTGGGTTCGATAAGATCGTACCCCCGGTTTTTGGGTTGTTTTTGGGCGGGGGGTGGGCCCCCCCGCAAAAAAAAAGGGGTGGAAGGTTTGCAGGGAAATTATTTTTATTATTTTTTTGTTTTTAAAGGCCCCCCGACACAATGAGGTTTTTGGGGGCTTGCTTATTAGGTACATAGTAAAATCTCCATAGGGGAGGGAAAGAATTTCATGTTTATTTTAAAAAGGGAAGAGACAATATAAAAGGAAGGTTTTCAATATGAGAAAAAACACAAATTTAGGCCTCCAAGGGTTTTCAAATGGGCTCAAAGTACAATTAGAAAAAAAATGCTAAAAAAAAACCCGGGTGATCACTTAATAAAAAAAAAACTTAAAAAAAATTATTGTTAAAAGACAAAATAACAGTTAAAAAAACTTTTTTTAAAAATTTGTTAGAATGGTTTAAAAGCAAACAAAAAATTAAAGTATACTAAAATGTTAAAAAGGATAATATGGATAAAATCCGATGAGCCATTTTTTAAAAAGTGACTCAAAGGGGTTAAAAAAAATTCGCCTGGCAAAAAAAGGGAAAAAAAATTTTAATCATTCAGCCCCCGCCGTAATAAAAAAGGAAGGTCATTTTAAAACAAGGGTCAGGCAATGGGGGGCCTACCTGGGTTTCTCCCCCAAAAGTGGTCAACTAAGGGGGCATCGCAAAGTTACACACTGGGGGGATCCCCCTCAGAAAAAAAAATAGGGTTTTAAAAAAGTATGCCCACCCCCGGGTTTTTTTTACGAGACCTCCTTTTCTGACTTTCGATGAAGGGGCCATCGCGACACACCCTCCCTGATGGACCGGATTGTTTGAGCGGGGGGGCGAGACCCCCCTGGTGCCAGGTGCGTAAGACCCCACGCCGAAAAAAACCCCCTTAAGGCAAAAAAAATGACCCCCCGATCGCCCCAGGAGGGGGGCGGCTCCTCCTTGGCGCCGGGTCGATTTTTTTTCTTAAAGACCGGCGTGCCCCGGAATCCACAAAAGGGAGGGGTGTTTAATGAATCAATTTTTAAAATTTTTCGTGAATTTTTTCCGAGAGGATTCCAGAGTAGAGTGTGGCAATCCCCAAAGAGCATCTAAAAACCTGCAATGGAACAAAGGTGCATTTACGATTTACAAAACTAGAGATTTAAAATGCATTAGTTCAGGGGGTTAAAAAAAACCCGGATTCACAAGGAAACCCCAAATTTAAAAATTTTGGCCCTTCCCCAAAAAAAAACTCCCCCCGGGGCCCCCCCTTTTGGGCCATCCATAAAAGCGTTAAACCCCCGAAACGGGTTTTTGAGGACTCTTAAAAAAGGCCTCTTTAAGAAAGGGGGGGGGTGGGCGTTTAGGGAACTTGGCAAGACCCCAAAAGGCATTGAGGGAGGCGTTCTTCCAGGAGAAACTCGCCTGGGGGGGTGGGGGGGAGCCCCTTGGCAGGGCTATCCACACGTGTCGAAAAAACCAAAGCATTTCCGATCCCAACCCCGGGCCCTTTTACTACGCCCTTTTGGGTTTTATACAAGAAGGTTAGGGGGGGAAATACAGGGCAAGGGTACATGCTGCGCCTAAATGAATTTTTTTACACTAAGATGCCAAAAGATAGGACCGCCCCGGGAAAAAGAGGGGGCTCACCGGCGTCGGAAAGAGGGTGACGGGTGGGTGGTACGAAAAGGGCCCATAGCCAGTCGAATGCCAGCAGGGGGACCCCTTTTTGCTCTTCGCGAGGTCTAGTGAAAGGGGGGTAAAAAAAAAACTCCCCCAATTAGTTTAGATTTACCAGGGCCCTTAAGGCGCATCAAGGTTTCCCTATCAGACCCCAGGGCCACCCAACCCTTTAGCAAATTCAATTTCCCTTTTACACCTCGCTTTCGGTTTTTTTATGTGGGGGGAAACCCCCAATTTAGTTTAAAATCGATTTAAAAATCCCGGGAACTTACGGTCTCGAAACAGTTTTTAAAAAACGTTGTTATTAAAAAAATTTTGGGGGGGGGGTATTCGCGTAACTATGGGGAAAGGGCACCCCGTCTTGGCCCGGGAAGGGGAAAACCCCCACGTGCCCAATCCCAGATTGTTGACAGCTAATTGTTTTGAGTTCAGTTTGTGGGACTCGGAATGCAAAAAATTGGTATCATCCCCAAAAAGAGGGGGCGGCAGGTACGGCACGTCGTCCACGATGTATTTACGCTGGAAAGCTTTTCAGCAAAAAAATCCCGGGCACCCCATTTTTTTTTAAAAAAATATGGATGGGGGTTTTTTTAAAATTACCCGGAAGTGTCATCCGACAAAAATTAGATAAAAAAATAGGGAGGTTCCCCGGAACCCCCCCTTAAAAGGGGGTTTTTTAAAGCCTCCCGCCGGGGGGTATCGTAGCTTTCTCCAGATCGAAAAACCCCCGCCGGGAAAAATGTGCTTAGGAGAAAACTTCACGAATCAGTTGTAGACGGACGAGGGGATCCCCGTGGATGGGTTACGGCGAAAACCCCATTGAATTAGATAGCAGTTTGCGGGATTCTAAATACCAAAAAATCGCTTATTAATTTTTTTTTTCCAAATTTTACACAAAATATTAAGCTATCGGTCTTAGTTGGGGGGTCTAATTTTTCCTTCCCCCTTTTTATATAAGGTATAAACGGTTGTTCCCCCAAAATAAAGGGGAAATATGGGGATTCCTAAAAACTATTTAGAGGTCAAAAAGGGGAAATGCCTGCCCGGCAGGGGGAAACGACCAACATTAAAAAGAAGTCGTTTTGGCAGAGGCTTGCTCCCCGGCCGGGGGCGGGGCATGGTCAGTTCTCTTTTTTTAAAGGGGGGGTTTTTAATCCCCCCCCGATTTGCCCCAAAACAATAGCATGGCCCCCGATGTTCCGTTTAAATCGAATC
This sequence comes from Timema cristinae, assembly GCA_039000515.1. Taxonomy (NCBI): domain Eukaryota; kingdom Metazoa; phylum Arthropoda; class Insecta; order Phasmatodea; family Timematidae; genus Timema; species Timema cristinae. The sequence continues at coordinate 12,937 of JBCFYV010000492.1, read as the reverse complement.
GTTATGTAGCTCCCCCTGCTAGAAATCGGCGAAAAATGGGCCCCCAAACAAAAAGCCCCCCTGGGGGAAAGGGGGGAAACGTGAACCTTTGACAGAGGGAAAGGGTTTTGTTTTGGAATTGTTCTAAACGTAATTTCGGTTTATCTAAACCTTGTTGTGGGGGTGGATATTGAAAAGGGGAAAAAAATTTTCTCCAAGACTCTCTTTGCTTTAACGAATTACGGCGGCTCGAAAAGTAGAATCCGGAATGCTCGGGTTCCCCAATTTTTCCCCCTCGGGGAAAAAGACGTGGGGCCCCCTTGAGGGGTCAAAAAATTTCCCAAAAAACCGGGGCATCCTCGAAAACCGGGAAGGGGGGTGGCGGGGAAAATTTGGGGGTTTGGGAGGGGGCCCCTGCCACCGTGAGCCTCGAAGAAAAAAAACTCAGTCTTAAATCACGTCGGAAAAGGGGGGGTTCGTGGAAAACGGCGAGCTCGGGTTTTTTCCCGTCCGCCTTTTTTAATTTTCCCCCGGGGAATTTTGGGGTACTTGGGCAATTTGGATTGGGAAACATTTCAGGGAAAAATGATCGCTTCCCCTGGCCCGTAGGGCACCCCCAAAGGAAAGGGCGGGGAATGGGTAAAAAAAATTAGGTCGAGGGGGAGGTTTCCCATTAAAATGGAAAGTGTGTTGGGCCCGGTGTTTTAGCACCAGGTTTCCCAAAACAAGAAATCCTTTTTCCACCTCCCCCGGGCATCTGTAAAATTTGATCCCCACCAGGTTTATGCGCATTTTAAAGTCCCCCAAAGTTAAGGGGGGGGAAGTTGCATAAAGAGGGGGCCCTAATCTCTTTAAATAGTTCACCCGGCGGGGGTATAAGCAGCATACTGTCATCTCCAAACAAAAGGGGGGGTCGGCAGCGTAATTGGTACTAAACGATTTAAATTTTTTTGTAAATATTTTTCTGCGAAATAGCACACCCCCGCCCGATCAAAAAAGGGTTGTCGGGACGATAACATCGACCCACGAAGCCCCCGGTTTCATTTGGGGGGAAGTGGGCCCCGCAAACACAAGATGGAAGGGGGGGGGGGGGGAAAAAATTTTTTGTTTAATTTTCTTTTTCACGGCATAAAACCCCACCCCAATTCCCTTTGTAGCGACATAAGTTATTAGTATAAAATTTAGTTTCCCGCAATCCATTACACTTTTAAAAAAAAAAATTGGTTGAGGGCCTTTTTAGGTCCTCTTGGGCCCTTTTTTCCCCCTCTCTCCGGACCTCCCCTTTAGGAGAGGGTTCGGTTTTTTGGAGGGGATGGGGGGTCGGGTCCTTCGCGAAGGCTTTGTTAAGGCCTTCGGTTTTTTTATATTTTTTTTTTCGGCGGCTTGCTGGCCTTCTTCAAGGCACCGTGGGCTCGGGGCCTTTCGGCCTCACCCGTTTCGCCCCTCATTTTCCGGCCCCCTTTTTGGCCCCAGGCGATAGGAGGCCAACTGGGCCCCCATGCAAAAATTTTTTTTCCCCGGGGGGCTCGGGGGGTTTTTCCCCGAGGGGGGGGGCGGGGGGGGGTTTCCCCCGGGGGGGGGTTGGGGGGTTTCCCCGAGGGGGGGTTTTGGGGGTTCCCCGGGGGGGGGGCCGGGAAATGTTCCCGGGGGGGCTTGGGGGTACAGGGGGTGGAGGCGATGTTGTGAGGGTTTTCGCCATTGTTTTAATTTTTAAACCCAAATTGGGTGGTTTTTTTTTTGAGTTCGAAAAGAGAGAGGGGGGACCCCGGTTGTTTTTGGAGACTTCCAATATTAACTGGCAGTGGGGGTTAGGGCGTTTAATTTTTTTGGCTAAATTTGGCTGAGGGTTTTTAAAAAAAAAACCGGGCTTTATTAAAATCTTTTTCTTGCTGGGCTAAGGGATTTTCTTTTCTGTTTGGTTTCCCAGGCTTTTTTCTCACTTTCCCAAATTTGGACGGCCGGCTAGGCAGATTGAGGACCTTGCAAATTAAACAAATTTAGGAACTCCATGGTTTTCTGAGCCCCTTCCCAACCAAAGGTTGGCTTTTCCCCGGATCCAGCTTGTTCCCCAAAATTTTCCGGCACTGAAAACCCCCCGGGGGTTGGGGAAACGGCCGGGGCCCTTTTAAAAAAAAAACGGGGAAGCCCTCGAATCCTTTGGTAAAAAGGAGTGGAAAAATTTTTTGGTTAACTGTCGTATTCTTCCACATCACCCTTTTTTAGAATCCATTACTTGGGGGGCATGTTGGGGGGAAAAACCCCAAAAGTTCCTAAAAAGCTTCGCGTGGGGGTATAGAAAGGGGGACCACCCCCCTTTAAAATTTTGGGCCTGTGCCCGGTCCCCTTCCCCCTTTAAAAAAGATTAGAGGGGCCAAGGAAATTGTAGTTATTGCATTTTTTTTTTGTCTAAAGGGCCTTTTCAGTTGGATCAAAAAACGTCCCTGCGCAGTTTCTAATTGAAACCCCAGCTGGGCAGCCCCTTTATCACTTTTTCCCGGGAAAAAATGGGCTGACACGCTTGATTTCATTACATCCTTCGAGACATTACCAGGAACGGGGCGGGGGCCTTTCCATTTCCCCGGATTTTTTCAATTAAAAAACTTGACGGCCTCCCGTTTCCGCCTCTTTCTATTTTTCGACCCGCATGAGTTGCCAGCAGGGTTGGCATACGGTGCCAGCGGCGACAAGTTGTCGGCCAGGGGTTATTGGGGAAACCTTTTCACAATCTCGGACGTGGGGCCCGGGTGATCCAATTTTGGTTTACCAAAAAAGGCCCCTTTTTTAATGTCCCGGCGAGAGGCTTTTTAACGATAGACATGAAAACCCTTTTGATAGAGCATCCCCCGGGGGGGGTTTCGGGCAATGGGTGTGGGAAAGTGCCAATTTTAGTGGGCCTCATGAACACAACCGATCTTTTTTCAAAGTAGGGTACCCGGTTTTGTATCCTAAGGCCCTTTTACTAAGGTATTAAACCCCGGGCCTTTTCATTTGGAGTTAAAGGGGAGTGGTATCCAAAAAACAGAAAAAAAGCCGGGGTTTTGCCAAGGTCGTCAAGGGAAAAACCCCCAAAGGCCCCTGTGCATGTGAAGGGTGGGGGAAAGGAATAAAAAGGAAGGGAAATAAAGCAAAAGGGGGAAGGGGGAAAAAAAGGGGGAAAATTTTAAAGGAAGGAAGGGGAAAAAAATCAGGAAAAGGGGAAAATTTTAGGAAGGTTTTTCCACACGAGGTACTCCTGCACAGAACCCCCCCTTTTAGCGCCTCTTACGACAAGCAGGGGTTACTGCGGGACTATTCTTTTTCCCCGCCCGCAGGGGTTTGAACCCCCAAGTTTTTGGGGTAAAATTTTGCTTCAGGAGCGAAGGGGTTTTTTTTGGGAACCAACGTTTTCTTTAATTTTTTTTTCTGGGGAAACCCCCCTGAGAAAAAAAACATTAAAATAATTAGAATTTTCCCCAAACCCCCAAAATTTTAATTCAACATAATAAATTTTTGCAAAATATTTTCAGGAAAACGCAACAAGTTTGTTTATCTATGAGAGTAATTCTGGTAATTTTTTTTTTTCCAGATTTTGGCCCGGACCTTTCATTTTTGAATGGAATCCAAGGTGGGGGTGTTCCCGGGGTGGCGCCCCTTTTAATTTTTGGCATTTCTCAGCCCCCAAAGATGGAAATTGGCATAAAAAGGGAAAGGACCTTGGTTTTGGTTTTTTTTTGTAATTTTTATGTAAAAAAGTAATTTTTTTTGTAAGCATTTTGTATGTATTAAAAGTTTGGGGAGGGGAATCTGTAGTATTTTTTAAACAAGTTTGTTTGAAAAATTTTGTTGGGTCAACTTTTTTGAAGTTTTATGCATTTTTAAAAAAAGTCGGTGCAAAAAACTTTAAAACTATTTAAAAACCTTTTAGCTTATTAATTTTAATCTTGTTTTAAAAATTCAAATTTCCCCTTTTTTAATATTTAAAATTATAATAATACTAAGATATCAGACCCCAAATTATTTTTTTTGTTTTTTAATTTTTTTTTTTTTAATTTTGTTATGTTCATGGAAATTAAGCTTTTAATTTTTTAAAAAAAGTTTTGGGTTTTTAAAAAAAAAACATATTAGAGTATCCTCGTTTCCCCCCCAAGGGGGGACCCAAAATCACACACTGGGGGGGGGGGCCCCCCCCCCTTTATTGCTTTAAACTTGTTTTGTTTTTACTTTTGGGGAATTTTTTTTTTGATGTTGGGGACAAGAAATTTTGGGTTTTTTTGTTTTGGCTTTATTTTTAAAGATTTTTTTTGGTTTTTTTTACGATTAAGTTCCCCGGGTTGGTTTTTTTGTTCCGATCGATATGTTTAATGGGGTTCCCCGCCCGTCATTTATATGAGTGGATTTTATTTTGATGGAATAATGGGGGGATTTTAATTTGTAGCCCCTTAGGATAGTTTTTTTTCTTCCTGGAAATTTGAAATTTTTAAAATTTTTTTTTGGGGAAAATTATGGTTACGGGGGGGGGGGGGGTTGATGTTTGGACATGTTTTGTTGTTTGATCAAATTTCTAATTTTATTTTGGGGTTTTTGTTTTTTCTGATAAAGTTTCTTGTTTTTTCTTGTATTGTTTGATGTTATCCCATTAGTAGGGTGGATAAATTTGAGTTCAAATGTAATTATGGGGTTGAAGTTAAGAAAACTTGTTTCCTGTCAAATAGCTATTTCATTTCTAATTTGGGGTTTTTGAACTGTTTCATTTAATTTTTTATTCTGAAAATTTTTGATTATAATTCTTTTTTGCAAATTTTTTAGTGAGATTTTAGCAATACAGGGGGAGTTAAAAAAAGTTTTGTTGGTTTTTTTTTAATTGATTTTGGTGTTAATAAATTTTTGAATTTATATGCTTGGGTAGATTAGTTTTCAAAAAATTTTTTTTAAAAAGTAACATCAGTATGTGGGGGTTTTTTATATTTTATTTTCCCCAAAGATTTAATCACCCTATTTCACAAAAAAAAGTTTCAATATTTTTAATATTGATATTTTATATCCCCTAATAAGAAAAATTTAAATGAATCAAAATTATCAAACATTAGCAGCAAAAAAGGGTTTTTCCCCATTTTTCTTTTACCGGATCCTTCAGAAAAAAAAAATTAAATTAAAAAAACAACTATTTAAAAACCCCTTCGGGGCATCCCTAACAGCCAAAAAAAATTGTTTAAATTTAAAATTTTACAGGCAAAGAAATTAAAAAAATTATAATATCTTAAGAAAAAAACTTAAATTGCCTTCAGCACAAAAACATAAAAAAATTTAAAAATTTTAAATCTAATAAATAACCCCAATATCAGAAAGGGGGTTTTTAAACCCCCCTTGTGAATGGACGCGTAAAAAAGGCAATCGGACCCAAATTTCGACTGGTTTTTTTAACAATAAGTTTTTTTTAAACCATGAAAAAAATAAATAAAAATTTTTAGAAATCTAAAAAAACACCGGGCCCCAAAAACAACCCCTGGAAAAAATGTATCAAGCTTTTCCAAATCTCACAAAGGTAAACCAGAATCCGCAAAAATATTTTTTTTCGACTGCATACTTAACAACAGAAATGTTCTAAACGAACAAACCCCTTTAAAAATCAAACACTTATCAAACTCTAAAGCCCTCCCTCAACACACAAAAATGAAAAAAACATCCCATATCCGGCCCCCCTTCCTAGTATTTAATGACCTTTTTGGGCCGGGGGTCGAAAAAAAAATCCCCCTTTTTAAAATTTACCTTTTTGTAATTTTCCTTCTCTATTTTTTTTTTCCATTTTTTTATATTCTTTATGTTTAAAATTTCTTTCTTTTTCGCTCAAATCACTAATTAATAACCATGCAATTTTCATTCTTTGTTTTTTTAGAAATTTTCTAGAAATATCGGGAAAAACCCGTTCAATATACATGATTTTATTACACTCCTTTAAGTCGTTTTTTGTTTTATGGCAACGGCTCTATTAAAAAGGGTTAACTGGTAAAAGTATTTATTTCTTTGGTTTTTTTTTCCTTATATTTTGTTCCATTAATTTTTATAAAAAATTTTATGTCTAATTTTCACACTGGGTTGTGCCTAAATTCTTTTATTTTATTTATACCTGAAGATGGCGTTATGTACGCCGAAAATGTCGCAACTTTGAGCAATACAACCAGCTTGGAAAGGAAAAAAGGACAAGGGCATTCAAATAGAAAAACCTGTTTTAGTATTCTAAATACATTCAATTTTTTTTTTTCTCCTTTTTTAATACCCAAAAAATTAGTAAAAAAATTTATAATTTACTTTTTTTTATCATCATTGCTTAAACATTATTTTTAATTTTTTATTTTATATGTTTAGTATTTTTGTAAGATAGTCTTCCTTTAAAATTTTAAAAAATTTTAATTTAATTTTATTTTATCTGTAAGATATCTAGTTTCCAAACTCACTTTTTTTTAACTATAATTTTACAATCAAGGTTTTAATTAACTAACTTCACTTTTAAGTTTAATTTGTTTAAAAAAGGAACCTTTCAAATTTTTAACTGTTAAAACAGTTACCATTGGTTTTTATTTAATTTTTATATTGAATTGACTCAAATTGATAATTTGTATCCTTAAAAAATTAACCTGTTTTTCATGAATTTTTTTCTAGTTCAAATATAGCCACCCCCCGTAGCCCATCAAAAAAAGGCTTGTCGGTAAATCACAACGACCCCCGAAACCCCGGGGTTTTAAGTTGGGCGTAAAAGGGGCTCTGCAAGTACAAAAGGGAGGATGAGGGAAGAAATTAGTAGTTTATTTTCCCCTACACGGCATAGAAAAAAAACAATTCCCCTTTTAAAAGCACATAATTTTTTAATTAAAAAATTGGTTTCCCCCAATCCATGTCGCTATCCTTTTAAAAAAAAAAATTTGTTTTAAGGGGCCCTTTTTAGGTCTTTTTGCCTTTCCCAGTTTTCCCCCGGGCCCCGCTTTAGGGGAAGCTTTGGGTTTTTTTGGAGAGGGTGGGTAGAGGGTCCTTCGCGAAAAGGTTTGTTAAGGCCCCTTTGACGTTTTTTGATTTTTTTTCTCAGTCCTCACTGGTCCTTCTTCAAGGCACCGGGGGCTCGCCCTTCCCGGGCCCACCTTTTCCCCCCTTATCCCGGGATCCGGAGGCCCAAAGGGGAGAAATGAGCATCAACAAAGGCCCCCCCATAATTTATTTCCCCCGGGGGGCGCTCCCCTTTGGTGGGAGGGTGGGGAGGCTTTTTTGGCTTTTTCTCCCTAAATACGTTGACAAATTAGTTGGGGCGTTTTCAATACGGATTTCGGCAGAGCCAAGGCCCCCGTGCGTGGCCCTTTGCGAGTTAATGCGCAATGGCAAGGGGAAGTTGAGTTCTGGCTGAAAAATGGCTGTATGATGTTTGAAATACCGGAGCCTGACAAGAGCGTATTCCTTGGTCCTGGGCATACGAGACTTTTTTCTCCTTCCATTTCGGACGGGCCCCGAGACCGGAGGTGGGACCTTTGCAGTTAACGCAGAACTTGGAACTCACAGGGTTATCGTGACCCCCTGTCCAATCTGCACGGGGCGGTTACCACGCTCGCAGCTTCGATGCCAAAATTCCTGACACTAAAAACAGCGCCTAGGTTTTAGGGACATAGGGCCCGGACCTGAGCAGTGGAAACCTACTGGGACCTCCTTTGGAAGGGTGGGTGTGCAAAAGTTGGATTATGTCAGTTTTTTTACTTTCCTTTCTTTTTGGTGCAGGGTAACTTCTTTTAGTGCTAGGGAAAGCATCCAGATTCCTCAATGCTCACGCAGCGGGGTCATAGAAAGTGACCACTCCCTTGAAACATTGGGGAACCGTGAGGTCCACCTTACCGGTATATGAGTCGTATTGCTCAACGGTTTTCAAAGACCCCCATCGACTCTGTGTCCCATGGTCAATTAAATGCCAACGCAGTTTCCTTATTGGATTTCCGATTTGTTCAAATTTTTTATACTTTTCGAGCATAATGGGAAACCCTTTTGGGTCTTCTTGTCTTTACTGGGACATTCAGGAGCGGGGCGGGGCCCCCCATTTCCGGTTTTTTCCAAATAGGGCTGGGGGGCCTTACCCGGTTCCGCCTTTGTCTGTTTACGGCCCTGGGGGGGGAGGGCAGTGAGTTGCCGTAGTATTTGCAGTCGGCCCCAGGGCGAATGTTGTTGGCCCCATACTGTGAGTGGGGAAACCCCTACACGACTCGGATCGTAACCCGGGGTGACCCAAGTTGGATACCAAAAGGGCCCGTTAACTGTCCGCGAGGGCCTATACGGGGAACATGAAACCCTTTGCTGGCAACCCCAAGAGGGGGTGTCGCCCCCGGGGGGTGTAAAAAAGCCCCCGGGGCCCTCATGAACGCAACCGATCTTTCCCAAAGTAGGGTCCGGTTTTTAATCATCCCAAAGGGCCCTTTAAAAAGGTTTTGAACGGCGCATTTATTCGAGGGAAAAAGCAGTGGTACCCAAAAAAAAACCGGGGAGAGCTGTGTTCGCTGCGATGGTCGTAACGGGGGGCCAAATGTCTTGCCAAGGATGAAGGCATTGGGGGAAGAAAAGGAAGGAGAGTAAAGTAGGGGGAAAATGAAAAAAAAGGGGGGAAAATGAAGGAAGAGAAAATGGTGATAAAGGAAAGATATAGGATGGTTTGGCCTGCACGGGTAGTCCGCACATAGCCCCTTTTAACGCCTCTCACGACAAGAAGGGGGTACTGGGGATATTCAAGGCCCCCTTCCGCGGGGGGTTTATACCCCCCTAAATTTTTAAAAAAAAAATTGGAAGTGTTTTTCTGATGTTTCTCAACCGAAAACCATTTTTTCGATTTTAGAAATCAATGGGGTGGGAGCTCGGCGTTGGTTAACACATAACTATTTTTTTTCTATTGAATTAATAAAATTCATTTTTTCAAATATCTCTCTTAAAGAGATTTTTTATCTGGTTTTCCCCATTTAATGTAGATTATTTTTTTCTCTCTTAATCAAATACAAATTCAAGTACCTATAGAACACATTTTTTAATTAAAACCAAAAAGGGAAAAAAAATTTTTGTTGGGGTGTTTGCATTAAAAATTAGGGGAAAAAGATTTTTTCTTTAACAAAAAAAAACTCACTTTTTTAATGTTTTTAAGGTAAAAGGAAAAAAAAAAAATATTTTATCATTTTTTTCCAAATCTTAAAATTTTTAAATTATTTTTTTGTTTTTAAAAATTTGTTAATTTTGCAGAATTTTTTTGTGGGGGAAATGAAGCTTATTTGTTTTTGAATACACAATTTATCTAATGTTTTTACTTTTTCATGTTAAGAAATTTTTTCCCCCTGGTAGGTTCAATTTAGATTTTAAGTTGACTTTTTTTTTATGGCGAAATTTTAAACTATTTACAAAAGATCGTAAAATAATTATTCACCTATATTTCATGTTTTTCATTGTATATTTTATTTGTTACGTGTATAAACTAAATGCTATCCTTATCTGCGTTGGGGTTTTAAAAAAGGGGTTTTAAAATGTATTTGTGTACATTGTGTTATACATTTTTGAATCAACATTTAACCCCCGGGAAAAAAAAAAGTTAATCAACCTTTATTAAACAAGCTTTATTGAAATTAAAAACTTATATTTTGTCTGTAAAGAGGGGCCCCCCTTAAAATCTAAAAAAATTTTTTGGAAATTTTATATTAGAAGACTAGGGGGGAATTTGTCATACGATTTACCAAAAAAAAAAAGAATAAAATAATTTTGGGTCCCCTTAGGGTCCAAAACCTCCCCCACTTCCACTAAATAAAGTGAGGTATTATAGGATTAGAAAATTTGGTAGCAAAGATGAAGAGCATAATTCCAAAATCGGATGGGACAATTTAGCTTAAGTATCAGTTTTTGCTGCCTGCCCCAAAAAGGTTTTTTTAGAATAGCATCAATGAAATTTCATACAGGTGTTTTTTAAATTTAAAAACTCAAAAGGACAGACAAAAATTATTGTTTTAAATGGATGGATTAATAAAACCAAGATTTTTTAAACATATTCTTCCCCCTGCCCATGTTTTACGAGCAAAAATCTCTAAGTCAGGTAATGTGCCCACGATTTTTTATAAAAAAGTTTTGGATCGTTTTAAATGGAAATTTATTCTTGGGACCATGGGGGAAAAAAGAAGTAGTATTAAATTATATATAAGGGAAAAGTTTTTTTTCTCATCCGAAAATTTTAAAACCCTTTTTTTAAAACCTAATTATAAGAAAAAACCCCTTTCAAAGTGAAAAATAAGGTATACAACCAAACATGTTAAGTGACTTTGGCTCATAAACTAATGGTTTTGGGGTTAGAACCAACACCATTCAATCAATGTATTAAATGGGAAGAAAAAAAGGGTTTTGTTTCTTCAAATGACACAAGTCCTGTCGTCTTTAGTAGGCTAATTTAAAACTATGTTATACAGGTGTTAAGGTTGGGTTATGACCGTTTTTCATTCATTAGGAGTTCGTACAATTCGTGTATTTCGCATACGCAAAAACACCCTTAATTTAGCTTGATGCGACGGGTTCCGGTTCTTTAGTAAAAAATTAAAGATTTCCCCCCGGTACAAACATCTCATTTTTTTTTATAATTTGTAAATGACAAAAGGGGGCACAATATTTGTTAGCAGCATGCGTCGGAAAGGAATACGAACAATAACTGATAGGTGGTAGCAATGTTTTTGTTTTTTAAACCCTTCAGTTAAGTTTACCAATATAATAATTAAAGATTTTAAGAAATTTTAAAAATGATTTTTTACAATGAACCTAACGGACTTCCAAACACGTTTTTAAGATGTTTTTTTGGGGGCAGCTTTTTTAAACTACTAAAAAGGGGAAAAATCTTTGAAAGGCAAATCAAGCGCACTAAACTTTCCCCCAAAGATTTTGGGGGACGGTTACAGAAAAACTTCTATAAAACTTGGAAAAAATTTTTATTGAAAAATTACTTACCTTAATAAAGGGAAGGGAAAAATGAAAAGGTAACTAGCCCGGGAAAATTAAGTAAAAAAAATTTTTTAAATTTTGATTGGGGAACAAGAGAGCAAGAGCCCCCGGAAATTTTTAAAAAGGCAAGAAAGCGGACGAAGGTATTTTAAGTTTTACATTTATTCGGGTTTAAAAAATTAGAAGATAACGAAACCCAAAGCACATTTTGAATCAACAAAGGATGGTTTTTTAAATTATTTTTAAAACAAAGAATAGGGATCGCAAAATGGGACGATTAACAAAAAATTTTTTTGTTTAGTTTTTTGAAATAGTTTCAATTTTTTAAAATTTTATTCCCTTATGGTTGCGGTAAGGTTCCTTTTTTTGGATATGGGGACAAAACAGCAAGCGTCTCCGTAAAGTGAGTTAATGCCCTAAAAAGAAAACATTTTCTTAAACTTTTCCTTTAATGGAGGTTTCGTCATGTTCAATAAAACCCCAGTGGGAATTAAATTGGCGTGAAAAAAAAAATAATGCAGTTTAAATGCTAAATTTTCCACTGCAACCTTTTAAAAAAAACAAAAAAAGTTCTTTTCCAAAAAATATGTTTCGGTAATGAACAACTGGGCACGATGGTATTTTAAGTTTTTTTATTATGGTTAAAGGCCCATCGACAATCGGGTCCATTAGGGCCTTAAATATTTATAAACAAAATAAAAATCCCCATGGGGGGAAAAAAAGGGTAAAAAATTCCCCTTAGAACCCATAGGAGTGCCAAATGGGTTTGGTTTTAAATTAAGTGATACACTTGTAAAAAAAAAACCCCAAGGAAAACACCCAAAAAAAAGACAAACAAAATATTAAAATATAACACTTAAAAAGACACAATTTTTAAAATGATAATACTTAAAAGACAAAAAACATTTAAATTGAATAAAACTGTAAAAAGATCTAAATGGAAAAAAAAACGAGCCACTTTTTTAAAAGGGCTAAAAAGGCATTAAAAAGATCCCCTGGGTTTTAAAAAGGAGAAAAAAAAAAACTCATCCACTATCGCGTAAAAAAAAAAACGAAGTCACCTTTAAATCAAGAGCCGACGGGTGGGGTTGTTTGCGACACCCCCAAAATGTGATGAACATAAGGGGAGTTTAAGAAAACTCCCCACTGGGGTGGCCCCTTCAGTAAAAAAATATGGGGCAATGAAGTATGCCCGACGGGGGTCTCGTCCATTTTTACCTCCTCTTTCTAGACTTTGTAAGAAGGGGCCATCACGAACACCTCCCGATGGCCCAGCTGTTCTGGGGGGGTCGAGACCCCTGCTAGTCCCGGTGCGTAAGACTCCCGCGAAAAAAACCCTTTTGATTAAAAACAACCCAGACTCGCCTCCGGGCAGGCGTGGCCTGGTCGCCTTTTTTCCGGAAGACCAGCGTACCGGAATCCGCAAAAAAGGGGCGGTTGTTAATGAATCAATTTTAAAAAAATTTTATGTACATCTGCACGAGGGATTCAGGAGTTTATTATTTTTATTATTTTTTGGGTTTTAAAAAAGGCCTCGCACTTAGGGCATTAGGGGTTGAAAAAAAATTAAAAACATTATAAAAACCCCATAGGGGAAAAGATAAAAAATTCCCTCTGAACCCCAAAAGGGGGGTTTTAAAAGGATTTGGTTAATTAAGTGATAACCGCTAAAAAAAAAAAACCCAAGTGTATCCCCCAAAAAAAAACAAAAAAAAATTTAAAAAATAACCTTAAAGACAAACAGTTTTAAAAAGAAAAACGTTAAAAAGGGAAAAAAACATGTTTAAAATTTTAATAAATGTTAAAAAATCTAATATGAGATATTATCCAAAGACCACTTTTTAAAAGTGACTCAAAGGGATTAAAAAAATCCGCCGGGTATAAAACGGAGTAAAAAAAAAACCATCCCACTATCGCGTAAAAAAAACGTAAGTCACTTTAAAATCAAGAGCCCCAGGAAGGGGTAGTTTGCGACACCCACAAAAAGTGATGCACAAAGGGG